>CAUYSK010029219.1:0-41498 GCA_963575035.1 Avahi laniger | reverse complement strand
TGACACCAAAAATGTGATTTGCAAAAAATGAAAGTGATAAATCAGATTTTATCAAAATTGAGACCTTTCATCTACAAAAGACACTATTAAGAGGCTGAAAATACAAGCCATAGACTGGGTGAAAATATCTGCAAACCAGGCTGGGCGCGGTGGCTCACGCCTGTAATCCTAGCTCTCTGGGAGGCCGAGGCGGACGGATTGTTTGAGCTCAGGAGTTAGAAACCAGCCTGAGCAAGAGCGAGACCCCGTCTCTACTAAAAATAGAAAGAAATTAATCGGACAACTAAAAATATATATAGAAAAAATTAGCCAGGCATGGTGGCGCATGCCTGTAGTCCCAGCTACTTGGGAGGCTGAGGCAGGAGGATCGCTTGAGCCCAGGAGTGTGAGGTTGCTGTGAGCTAGGATGACGCCACGGCATTCACTGTAGCTGGGGCAAAAGAGTGAGACTCTGTCTCAAAAAAAAAAAAAAAAAAATCTGCAAACCGTGTATCTCCCTAGAGGTGCCTTATTCACGGTCACCAAAACCCGAAAACCACCGAACTGCCATCAGCTGATAAGCAGACAAGCAAAGGGGGCACGTCCGTACAGCGGGGGCCGTTCAGCAATGAAAGGGTGTGAACTGCTGATTCGTGTAACATGTGCGAGCACAAACACATTTTGCCTAGTTAGAAAACAATCAGTCCCAAGGGATGACATACTCTATTATTATTCCAATTGTATAATATTCTGGAAAAGGCAAAACTACAGCAATGGAGAACGGATCAGTATTTGCCAAGATTTGGTGGTGCAGGAAGTTTCGCTACAAAGGGGCAGCACATTTTGAGGGTGATAAAACTGTCATCGGGATTATCATAGTGGGTAAGCTACTCAAGTGAGTTAAACCGTAGGTGTGTATTTCATAAAAAATGAATTTTCTTATATTTACATTTATCGAAATTTTAAAAATTATTTATTAAAAAAATCCCCTTTGATGTTTTCTGGGCCATACAAGTAATGTGAATTTGGACGGCAGGCCCATATAAGCAGTGGTTTATGGTTACAAATTCTCAGGTTAATTTGTCCCCTACCACCTAGAGTCAAAGCTGAGTTGCATTTCCTTGCTATTTACTTTTGTGTGGCAGGTTTATCTCTTGTTAACCCATATATTGAGGTTAACTTCCTTGGGGGAATCTCAGATTTATGTAATGGGTCTGCTACTGGATTCCCTCCATCTGGGCTTTACTTCCTGTATTAGGGTTCTCTAGACAGACAGAATCAACAGGGTGTGTGTGTGTGTGTGTGTGTGTGTGTATGTGTATGTATAAGGAGATTTATTTAAGGAATTGGCTCACACAGCTGTGAAGGCTTGGCAATGCCAAAATCTGATGGAGGAAACTGGCAGACTGGAAACCCTTTAAAGAGTTGTGGTTCCAGCCAAAGGCCGTCTTCCGGTGAACCAGAAAAGCCAGTGTCACACCTGAGGTCTGAGACAGTCTGCTGGCAGCTCTGTCCTGCTCGGAGTAGCACATCCTTTTGTTCTAGTCACGCCTGCAACTGATTGTATGCGGCTCACACACACCAGAGAGGGTCATCTGCTCTACTCTAAGTCTACTGATTTAAATGTAAGCCTTATCAAAAACACTCTCACAGAAAGACCCAGGATATTTGACCAAATATCTGGGCCCCTTGTCTCAGCCAAGTTGACACATGAAATTAACCATCATGCCTCCTGTCCCCAGGCCCATGTGGTCGCTGAAGCAGAAGTTAGTCTCTAAGGCTCAGCAGAAACCTTTGCCTTCTGTTTCCTTCTATTCTTGACTTCCAACGCCAGTGCAGTGATACATGTCAAAGGATTCTTACAATGCTTGATCAAGACTTTCGTTGTTTCAGTTGGGAGGGGCTAGAAACAGAATTCTTCCTCGATCCCTCTTTCAACATATCGCTGCCATTTTGTTTGCCTGTAGCATACACCACGATGTTTCCACGCGAGGAAACTGGCACAGCCGTCCCCCCTGCGCTCAGTATGTGCACCTCCATTTTTGCAGCACTGTTGCCCACTCGTCACCTTCTGGCTTAAATATCTCCTGCTCAGAGAGGCTCTTTCTGACTGCTGCATCTAAGGTAGGCACGCCCTGTTTTTATTGTATCACACCACCTTATTTTCGTTCTCTGCGCATTGCTTAATAATTAATTTATTTTCTGTTTGATCATTTATTTGTTTGTTATTCTGTCACCCTACCACCCTCCTACCGAATGTAATTGCCTTAAATACAGGGACTTTTCCTGACTTACTTACCACTGTTTTCCCAGTTTTCCCAATGGCTATACTAGCTCTCCAAATATTTTTTGAGTAAGTGATAATTTTTTATGTTACCTGTTAAATAATGACACCAGCATGCATATATTCAAATCTCTCTCTCATCTAGAAATTAAAATTAACATTCAACACTCCAGTCTCCAAGTCCAAAATAAAGAGAAGCAAGGAGCTATTTGGCTAGACATGGGAAGCTAAGATTACTTCCTCGTCTCTTTACTCAACATTTATTGAGTGCCTATGGCAAAGCTAAGCTGAGCACATATGTACGATGCTAAGTGTTGGGGAAACACAGACATTGAATGTGCCCCTGAGGAACTTACTTGCTAATATAAGAGATGGTATATATGCATGTACACATACACACATACACACACACACACACACATACACATATATGCATGAAGGCTTGTACCAAGCACCATAGGAGTGCGGTGGGAGGGGGCATTTGGGAGCTTCTTCACAGTTCACGAAAGATGAACCTCACATTCAACGCAGATGAAAATATCGGTCGGAACAGTGCATCTCAAGCTATCGCTAGTGAAGAACTAGTGTTTTTGGTTCTTTTAAATCTTCAATGTTTTGAACTGATACTTTGATACAGTAAAATAAAAAAGAATTACTGAAAAAATAAAATTAAAATGAAATGTAAAAATGCAAGCTTAATTTATCATTGTTATTATTGTTATTTTTAGTGACAGGGTCTCACTGGTCACTCAGCCTGGAGTTCAGTGTCGTGATCACAGCTCACGGTAATCTCGAACTCCTGGGCTCACACAATCTTCCCACTTCAGCCTCCTGAGTAGCTGGGACTACAGGCCCAAGCCACCATGCCCAGCTAATTTTTTTAAATTTTTTTGCAGAGACAGGGTCTTGCTATGTTGTCCAGGCTGGTCTTGAACTTGTGGCTTCAAGTGATCCTCCTGCCTCAGCCTCCCAAAGTGCTGGGATTATAGGCATGCACCACCACACCACACCCAGAAGCTTAATTTTTTTAATATCAGATTCAATAGACATAATATTCTATACTCTCACTTTGAATTTCTGCACTTACCTTGTTGTGGGCTAGTAAATAGAGCTCACAGGCCCAGGCCATTCTGCAGGACCCTGGTCTAGAACACGGTGAGGCTCGCTTGTCCTCTAACCAATCTCGTTAATCCCCCCTCAGTTTTAGTTGACTCACAGGACGGTGTGCCTCGGTGATCTGATGCTCAGAGCCTCCAGCGAGGCTGGTAGCACAGCTACTGCCAAGAGCGATGGGGTGGCGCTGCCCCAACGTGCCTAGGGAACGAATCTTCGCACACGCACCCCGAAGTCTGTTTGGACTTTCTCCACTGTCTCTCGAACTCTGAGTTCCCTCATTTTTTGTTTCTGCTGTTGTTTTCCAAGCACTAAAGCAAGTCTCTGCAAGGCAATTTCCCTCCTCAGTCTTCTTGGCATGAACTTCATGAGGCTTTCAGTTTTCCACCTTTTTGATGCAATTACAGCGGGGAGTCATATTTGAGCCTCAATTGTGTTCCATGCAGGAATCAGACATACCGAAAGAATAGAGGAGAAGCCGAGGCAGAGGGATCATGGAGTGCCTGTGGGGGGTCTCTTCTCAGGAGAGGGTGGACTAGCGGTGGTGACATTGCCTCTGACTACAGAGTCCTCCTTCCAGATGTTCTCATTGTTTAATAATCATCTGTCGAGCACCTCTTGCCTGTGTCGTATGTAGTTTATATAGACTATTACCTTAACCCGAACCCTGAAATCTCAGCTTGAAGGCATCCCCCTTTCAAAATAATTTAATTATTTGGAGGTAAGACTTTTACATAGTTCAAAATTTAACGTTTACAAAAGGATATGCAGTGAAATCATAGTTAAAAGTCTTCCTCTCCTCCTGTCCCATGCCGCCCAGGTTTTCTTGCCACCAGCACCCAATTTTATAAGTTTTTTGCTTATCTTCCTAGACATCGTTTATGCTTATGCTAAGACATTTGCGTATATTTTCATTTTTCACTTCTTTTTGCCTTCCTCCTCCATTTGTCATTATGTCTTGGTAATTGTTCTAGATCAGGTATTAACTGTGCCCTCATCCATTTTTAGAGCTGCATATATTTTTATTGAATGGATAAATTATTATTTATTTAACCAGCTTCCTATTGTCAGACATTTGTTCCCAATTTTTTGCATTTACAAACAATGCTGCAAATACTATCTTGTACCATTGTCACATGTTTTATGTATTAACGTATCTGTAGGATAAATTTCTAGATGTCGGCTTCCTGGGTCAAAGGGTTTGTTCAATTGCGATTTCAGGAGTACTTCCCAATTGTCCTCTCACAATGAGTAAAGTGTCTGTTACTTTGTACCCCCAGAGAGTGTTACCAATTTTTTTTTACTAATACAAATAAACACTGATGTCATAGTTTTACTTTGCATTTACTTTGTAATAAGTGAGGTTGAGTATTTTTTAAAGTTTTAGGCTCATTTGAGTTTCCTATTCTGGGAACTATCTAGATCTTTTTTAAAACTTTTTATTTTTTTCTTAATGTTTTATGAGAATTCTTTACAAATTAGGGAGATTAGTTCCTTGACTATGAAGGGCCACCTTGTTTGCCATTTGCCTTTCGACCTTGCTATCGTGGTTTTTGCCATGTAGAAATTTTTTAATTTTTATATGGTAAAATATATAAATTTTTTTGTTTTGAGCTAAGAGAGACTTCCCCATTTCAGGATTATTTAAAAAATTATCTCATTGTTTCTTCTAAGACTTTGTGATTTTTATTGCTTGCCTTTAAGACTTTAATGTGTCTGGAATTTACCCCAGTACGGTATGTAAGTGGAAGCCAATTTATTTTTTCAGGATGTTGGCTACCCAGTCATCCCAACACCATTTATTAAATAATCCATCTTTCTCTCACAGATTTTAAGTCTTGCCTTTATTTTTTTATTTTTTATTTTTTTAGAGACAGGATCTTGTTCTGTCACCCAGGCCAGAGTGCAGTGGTGTGATCATAGCTCACTGCAGCCTCAAACTCCTGGCCTCAAGTGATCCTCCTGCCTCAGCCTCCCAATTAGCTGGGACTACACCTGTAATCCACCAGGTCCAGCTAATTGTTTTAACTTATATTTTTGTAGAGACGGTCTCACTATGTTGCCCAGGCTGATCTCAAACTCCTGGCCTGCAGGGGTCCTCCTGCCCTGCAGGGATCCTCCTGCCATGGCTTCCCAAGGTACCAGGTTTATAGACATGAGTCGCTGCACCCAGCCTTAATCAAGTCTTGCCTTTAACACAGTAAGTTGCAACTTGCACTGTGGTTTCTTTCTGACTTTCTGCTTTCTTCTATTGCTTTGTCTATTCATGTGACAATATATCACACTGCTTTAACTTTACAGTTTTATAGTATTATAGTATGTTTTAATATCTGAAAGAGCTTATTTCCCTCTTAATAATCTTATTTGCAGAACCTCCCTCACTATTTTTGTTTATTAACTTTTTAACATGAACTTTAGGATCAGCTTACCAAGTTCCAGCAAAACCTGGTTGGTATTTTTATTGAGATAGCATTAAATTAATATTAATTTAGGAGGAACTATATGATGTTTTATCTGCCTTTCTGAGAACATGGTATACCATCCCATTTGTTTATATTTTCTTTTGTCTTCCTCAGTAGTGTGTTTAAATTTTTCTTCATATACATCATGCCCATTTTTAAGTTTATTCCTCGATCATTTATATTTTTTATGATACAATATCATTCTATGAAGATGGAATCTTTTCTTCTGTTATGTCTTCTGACCGATGGTTTTTAGTAGTCCCAGCTTTATTATGCAAATGAGTAGACTACTGCTAGGAGAGGTGATGCACCCAAAATCTGACTATAGGTAAGAGGCACAGATGGAACTTGACCCCAGGTCTTCTGATTACACTTCCTGTACCAACTTGTGGACAGAAGCCATCCACTCTTTAATAGATACTTTGTATCTATTTAATAGTATTTAATAGTATCTAATAGATACTATGATTGCTCTCACATGTCTGTTCTTTCTCAGAGCTTAAAGGAACCTCAAGACGTGATCTAATCCGGTCTTATTTTATTCTAAGGGGAATAGTGCAGAGTTATCAAGGAGCAGACCAACATTTACAGGTGCAAGGGGCAAAAATAGATTCTGTGTGCTTTTGTCACCTGTTTGACCAATTTCTTTTTCACGAGAGCGGCTTAAGAACACAAGGGAAGCTAAGTTTTGCTCCAGTGGAGCTGGAAGTCTGGAAGCGATGCTTCGCAGCCTGGCTTGTGCTTTCTAGTTGTCGATGCTGTTTTTCTCAGCCCCTCCTGCTGCATTTTTTCATGAAACTGAAATTGCAAGGGCTGTTTCTGTTTTATATACTTGTTTACAATTCTGCATTTTGCTCTGCTATCATAAAATGCACAACGAAAAATTTTTTGTCTCAGCATATTTTATTTTATTTTAAAATAACTTCAGCTTTGTTCACTAAGGCCTAAGATTCTTTCAAGGAAGCCAAGAATGGAAAGGTAGCCCTTTAATACCAACGGCCACCTGCAGAGGGAGCTCAGTGTTTTTTTTTTGTTGTTGTTTGTCTGTTTGTTTGTTTGTTTGTTTTCCCGGCCACCAACCCATCTGCTAGTGGATTGGTTAATGTGGGAGAGTTTCTCTTTCTTTTTGGCAACAATTAAAACTGAAGGTGGGAGAGTTTAGAACTATGTTGTCACCATCACACATTTTTGAGGAGTGAAGACAGTTTTTCCTTTCTCTATGGCTTCACCATATGGCGGGTTACCATTTTGAGAGAGAGGTCAGTGCTTAGTTAAATGTACTCTGCAGGGTTTCTGGAAGGCTCCGAAAGCTCTCCTTGTGTGGATGGGCCACGAGAGCCTTCTGGCTTCTTGGGAACGCAGCATCCTCGTGGTTTTCAGGGAGAGCCAGTGCTCTCTATTTCGCCGTGACAGCCTGCCGTCCCCTTTTAAAATTAGTTTTTCAAATGGTAAATGTAATGCACACTCATCGTAGACAATTTTGAAAATGGAAAACACATTAAAGAAGAAGAAGAAAAAATTGCCTATTATCTCCAATCCAGAACTAACCACTGTTCATATATTTCCTTCAAGTCTCTTCATAGAGAGCTATACTGCCTAGGGAGTTTTAGGCTCTGCAATTTTCACTTGAAAAATCTCGAGCATTTTCCCACTGAAATGCATGTCAAGGCAATTTCCCGAGCAGGAGAGGGCTCAGGGCAGGCATGGCCTGGCATCCACACAAGGCTCTGTCCCTGGAACCCAGCTGGACTGGAAATCAGAGCCTCCTCCCCATGTGCTGGAAACTCAGCTGATGATCTGAGAGTGAGGGGCTTGTTCTAGGGCTGTTTGTGGCTCAGTTTCCCAGCTCATCCCACCGAGCCACTAAAAGGCTAGCTCGTGATATTTTTGCAATGTATGTGATGGCAAGAACAGTTTTGGTTGCAGCTCTGAACTTCCGTGTGACAGAGTAGAGCACTCTCTCCACTTTTCATGAAACCAGCGTTCATCGGGAGCTGCTCCGCTGACACAGCTCCCGGAACCTCGTGCAGTGCCTGTCTCCTTCGCTCTTTGTCTAAAGAGAACTTATGAAGAAGACCCCCAAAGCAATCACAGAAGCAACAGAAATAAATAAATGGGACCCGATCAAATTAAAAGCTTTTGCACAGCCAAGGAAACTATCATTAGAGTGAATAGTCAGCCTACAGAATGGGAGAAAATATTTGCTCTCTACACATCAGATGAAGAGCTGATAACCAGAATCTATCTAGAACTCAAAAAAACAAACAAGAAAAAGTCAAACAACCCTGTCAATAAATGGGCAAAGGACATGAACAGAAACTTTTCAAAAGAAGACAGAAAAATGGCCAGCAAACATATAAAAAAATGCTCAACATCTCTAATCATTAGGGAAATGCAAATCAAAACCACAAGGAGATATCACCTAACCCCATTGAGAATGGCCTTTATCAAAAAAATCCCAAAACAACAAATGGTGGCGAGGATGTGAAGAGATATGAACACTCTTACACTGCCGGTGGGACTGCAAATTAGTGCAACCTCTGTGGAAAAGAATTTGGAAATATCTCAAAGAGCTAAAAATAGAAATATCATTTGATCCAGCAATACCACTACTAGGCATCTACCCAAAGGAACAAAAGTCATTCTGTAATAAAGACATCTGCACTCGAATGTTTATGGCAGCACAAGTCACTATTGCAAGGATGTGGAAACAACACAAGTGCCCATCAATCCATGAGTGGATTAATAAAATATGGTATATGTATATAATGGAATAGTACTCAACTACAAAAAACAATGGTGATCTAGTACCTCTTTTATTTTCCTGGATAGAGCCCATCCTCCGAAGTGAGGCATCAAAGAACGGAAGAATGGGCACCACACGTATTCACCATCAAACTGGCACTGACTGACCAACACTAAGATGCTCACACGGTAGTAACATTCTTTGGGGGTTGGAGGTTGGGGGGCTAAACTCACAACTAATGGACGTGGTGAGCATTGTAGGGGGAAAAGGCACGTCTCAAATCACGGTTTGGGTGTGGCAAAGTCATAACATGTAACCAAAATGTTTGTACCCCCACAATATCGTGAAATAAGAAAAAAAAAAAAAAAAGAGGGTGGAGACAGCTTCGGCTCTTGCTGACGTCTGTGGGGAAAAGTGTGAAGTTTTTAAAAACTTGTAGCTCACGCTTTCCTCGAAGAGGAAATATTTCTTTGTTTCAAGGAAACTAGAAGACAGAAAAGAACTCAGCAACGAAGAACTGAGAATTGAGGCATGTGCAGAATCCTGGTGACAATGTCGATTAATCGTTCCAGCTTCGAGGGGACCCTTTGGGCCACTGCAAGTGAGAGGGTCCAATCTCCTTTCCAGACGCTGCTGATTTCCTCGTCTGGGGGAGGAAGGCAGGTGGGGGCGAAGGATCAGGCTTGACCCTCGATTGCTTGATCCGGTGAAGCCGTGTGGGGACTTCCCTGCGTGGGGCGTGTTTCCTTCTCTCAGTCTTTGCTGTGTGAGAAAGGGAATTCCTTTTCAAAAATTAAAATTATTCCACAGGAGTCTTTAATGACTACAGAGAGGGGAAAAACCACGTCAAGCAATAACCTCCTCAGACTTAAATTAATTCGGTTTAGACAAAAGTAGAGTCTCTAAAGAAGTGAAGTTTATGGTAACTTTGATGCTGTCTAAATTAATTAAATAAAGTGAAATAAATAAATAAGCAAATAAATAAAATTCTAAAAATTAATTAAATGTGGAACATAGACTGGAGCAAAAAAAGTCATATTAAAAATTTTATTTGCATCTTCTTAGGTTGATTTTTTCTTGATAAAATGTTTCCCCATTTAATTAAGCAAAGCATCCTCAGCATTTCAACAATCGAGAGAGAGTACTAGGATTCATGGCAGATCAAAAACTAACATGCATTTTAAGAGCAGCATTTTAATTCGAGGAGCCAGCACAGCGATTGCAAAGTGTCCTGGACGCTGGTGACCTATAACCGGCTTTTTTAAGAGTCGCTGAGAAGGCCCTCGATCAGCCACGGATGGGGATGGTGAAGAGTTGTATCCGGAGAGGCTGCGGCTGTTCCCTGCAGGTGAGGCCGCACCTGCGACGCTGCGAGCTTGGTCAGACTGCGTGGTCAGACTTGGGCAGGTTGAGATGAAAATGTTCTTTCTGCAGGAAACGTTTCCTAAGCTCCGGGCATGCGGGACGTGTCCATCCCAGTGGAACGACCGGGGCACTGATTAGAGTGCGAGAGCAGAAAGCAACACTGTCGGTGAGCAGTTTCCGTGTGCCGCAGACGTGACCTTATTGTGGTAATGGCGAGGGGTGCCCTAGGGCCTCCTCCACAGACTGAGGAGCTCAGGGAAGGAGCTAAGGGAGTTGCAGTGACATCAGTGCTGGCACCTTCGTTAGTATGCGTGCGTTTATCCAAGGACCGGGGAGTCTTATTCTCGGAGGCAGAGTTTGCACAGTGTTGCCGGAGGAGGAGATGAGGGTTCGTTTTACCTGTGTCAAAGGCAACTTCATTGTTGTGCACTTTAATTAACAACGACGACAAAAGCACCAAGGAGAGTATAATGGAAGATTACACCAATTAAATCTTTAAGTGAATGTCCTTGAATTCAAGGCTGCTTGACCCAAAAGTGTGCTGTGTGTTCCAGGGTAGGCACTCCGCAAACATTCGTTGAATGAACTGAGCGAAGCACTATTATCTCCCACTGTGGACTGCACACCTGGGCCACTTCCTCTGGTGACATAAAGGAAGTACTTGTGTGACGCCACAAGGAATCCAGTGTCTTCTTGGCTGGACCAAGAGAACAAAAGGTAGGCGGCCGATCCAGGACGGCACAGGCAGTAGCCAAGTGTTGCAGCTGGGCTTGAGGAAGAGAACCTGCCTGGCCCGGGTGTGGGGAAACGTGGTTTTAGACCAGGAAGCCTCAGAAACAAAGAAGCTTCCTGCTGGGCTGGTGGACGATCATCTTCTTTCTTCTCCTGCTTTCTTTTAGAAAAATTAATAAACCGATGAATTTTCCCCCAGCTTTAATTAAGGTAAAATTGACAAATAAAAATTGTATATATTTGTAGTGCACAATGTGATGTTTTAAACTACTTATACGCTGTAAAATGATTCGACTGAGCTAATGAATGTATCCATCACCTCACATACTTGTCGTTTTTTATGGAAAGAACATTGATGATCTACTCTCTTAGTGATTTTCAAGTATACAAAACATTGTTATTAGCTAGTCGCCATGCTGTTACAATAGATCTCCAGAGCTTATTCCTCCCGTCTAGCTGAAACTTTGTACCCTTTGACCAACACCTCCCTCTCCCCCTCCCTGTTATCTTTTTCTTTTTTGACTTTGAAGCCCCCCCACACCCACAATCCACCCACCTGCATCATTTTCTTTACTTTGACACTATGTGTTCTTTGTTTCAGATTGCACGTGTAGTATCTGTTCCTTGTAGAAATATGAAAAGCGAAGGACAAAGAAGTCAGCCATAATCCTGGTACCCAGAGCAAAGATTGTTAATATTTCAGTAGATGATGCTTTCATGTTGTTCTTGTATCTAAATATGCCTATCTAAAAATATGATGTTCATACCAGCATAGGTATGTATGTGTTTTTACAGGATTGGGATTTAGGATACATATAGTCTCATATGTTTAGTGTTATTAAAACATAATATTCCCTAGAACATATGTTTTTATGGCTTCATAACCTAATCAATGCACATGCACCGTGGTTCTGCGGACAGATTCCTTCAGGTCGAAAGCTGGCTTTTAGCTCTTCCCTTTGATCCTTGCATGACTTCAAGCAAATTACTAAATTCTGTCACTTGGGTTTTCCTATCAGTGAAATGAGAATGATACTAATATCTACCCCATATAGTTATACGGAGATTCAAATGTGTTAAGCATTTATAATGATATTAAATTCAATAAATATTATCTTTTCTTACTATGATTAGTAGTACTAGTAGTAGCAGTAGTAATTTAATGACTCTTAATTGTTGGCTATTTAGATCTCAGGTTTTCAATACTATAAATAATTAATTAGAACATCTTGAAGGTAAATTTTTGCACACATATCTGATTATTTTCTCAAAGTATAATTATTTTAAAGCTTTTGATCTATTTTGCAAACCACACTCCAGAAAATTTGCGCCAATTCACTTTACGGTTAACATTTAAAAAAACACGAATTTACTTTCTTCAGTTCTAAAGATTTTCATTTAAAAATCCATATGTGAATTCATTCTTTCTTTAATTAGTAATGAGGCTGAGAATTCTTTCCATATGTTCACGGTCAGTGGTATTAAATCTTTTGTGGGTTGCATCCTTTTTCTTGAATTGAATTAAATCTAATATATAAGTTTAATCCATTTATGTTGTATTTATTATTATATTTTACTGTATTTTTATATATCCCATATTTATTGATTTAAACACTTTATCGTCTTGTTTTGTGTTTTCTGTTTATAAGATACAGTATACGTATTACAGACACATTTCCTCTCACTGTGTCCTTTTCTGCTTCCTACTGCTGCTTTGGAAGTTCCATATTCTGTTGCTATTATTTTAGTGGTTACCTTCCAATTTTTAACTTCGTACCTGAATTAGCAAAGTCTGTAGTCAATTTTTCTTTCTGCCTTCCTCTTGCAGGATACACAGATCTTGGAATGCTTGACGTACTACCCCTTCTGACTCTCTTCCGTCAAACATGTCATTGTTTTCCAGTATTTAATTCCACTTTTGTACTTCATTCCTAAAAGCTGTCATTGTTTTTTATATAGCTGACTCTTGGTTAGACTTAACTGGATGCTTACCAATTGCTTTCCTTACCAGTGCTTCTTATATCAGGTTTCTTTCTTCTGGGTTTGATTACTTCTTCCTGAGGAAAATCCTTTAGATGTTTCTTCCGTGAGAGTTAATGGGTTTAATACTCTTGGTCTTGGTTTGTCTGAAAATATTTTTAAGTTTTCTTTACTCTTGAACAATAGTTTCAATGGATGTAAAAATCTAGATTAAGAGTTGGATTCTTTCAGCACTTTGAAAATACGTTTCCATTGTCTCTTGGCTTTTACTGCTGTTATTACAGGATATCTACTCTTAGTGTAAAGAATGCCCTCTCTGGTGGCTTTCAAAGTTCTCTTTGTCTTGCGTTTTGCAGTTTTGCCATGATGTGTTCAGGTGTGGACTTGTTTTATTTATTTTGCTTCGAGTGTTTTATACTTCCTGAGCCTACAGATTCATGGCTTTGATAAATTCCAGAAAGTTTATGGCCATTTTGTCTGTGAATATTGACTCTCTTCATTCTCTTAATTCTCTCTTTCTGCAACTTCTGTTAGGTATGTTTGGATGTTTTCATTTTATCCAAATTATCTCTTTATCTTTGATATTTTCTATCTCTTGATCTGTGTGTTGCATGTTGTATAATTTCTCCATGTTTACTTTCCAGTTCACTGATTCTCTGATCAGCTGTGTCTAATTAGGTGAAACCTAGCCACTGAGTTTTTAATTTCAGTTACTGGACTTTTATTTCTAAAATTTTTATTTGGTTACTTTAAAATTTGTGCCTGACTTTATTTTTGATGATGTTTTATTATTTTCTTATGTTTTGAATTCCTTCCTTTCTGACATTAATCATATTAAGTATTCTTAGTTGATAATCTATAAGATTATCCACTTTTCTGAAGTTCTTGGGTTTTAACGCTATTGTTTATTATGCCTGCTGGTTCTTAAACACGGTGGATTATTTCCTCAGGCATTTTAAAAATCTTGTTTGTGAGCTCATCCTCTGTGAAAATCTTGTGCAGCCTGAGGTCAGTGCCCTTGGGGGTTTTTATTGGCTGGAACCATTTTCATATCTTTTCTTGTGTTGGATTTTCCTGAACCTTGCTGATAGTATAAATTAGAACCCAAAATCTGAATGAAGTGCAGTTAGGGACACACAAGCTTTCTTGTCATGCCTCTGTGATATTACATGAATGTTTATCTGGTCTTATCTTTTATTGAAGGTGTTATACCTTAGGGGTTCCTACTTGCTGTGGGAGTCCTGATTTCTCTTTCTTGCCTGGGACCAAAACTCTGCCTCCTGTCTCAGCAGGAGCATTAAAACCCAAGCCTCAATGCTGCAGGGGTGGATGACCTCTGGGCAGTCACAGTGTCAGCTCACTTGCTCACTGCTCTGGTATTTAGCTCACTCTTTATTTCTGGCTTCTGGGATTTCCTTGACTTTCTTTCAAGCTGCATCTGAAATCATATTTATCCTGTTACATCCCATATTACCAGATGTTTGCAATGGTTTAATTTTTCAAACCATTTCACTAAAAATGGAAGTCCCCCACTTTTGGTTCAGTTGCAGCTGACATAATTTTTCCTGTAGGATGTAACCGGAGCTAAAGAACCACCTGTACATTTTTCCCGAAGACTCCAAAGCCTGAATTCAGATGCGGTCTTCCTGAATTCTTGTAATGAAGAGAGAGCTTTCACATCGCAATGGAGTTGTGCAATGCGGTGACCCGGAGTATACGTTTAAAGGCGTAGCTGAGAACATACTGTACATAGACTCCTTGTAGTACTGCTCCATCACTAAGAGGAAGGAGAAAGCAACGACAGACAGACTTAGCCTCACCCCAGTGCTTTGAAACGAGTCCTCTCCTCCTGGAAATAGAAGTCCTGTGAGAATATGTTACAAATCCAAGGTGGCGCTTGGACTTGGAAGGGTGAGCTTGCATAATCTGCCTGGTGTAGGCTGCTGGCTGAGAGGTGCAGGTGTGGGACATTCACCTTCTACTCAGAAGCTGCCAGAAAAACAGTTCGCCCCAGTCTTGGCTCTTAGTTTATAGGAAGATCTGTCACAGATGTTATATATTGTATATAATGGTTATTCTAACTTGCAAGACTACAAACCGCATCTGTGCTAACCCAGCGGATGAAGTCAGGAGGGAAACTCAGTCTGAGAAAAGGTCATATGGAAATGGCTGTTGGATTATTTGCTATTTTGAATTAGTGCCATTGGGACTTCCTGTGCTCTAGAAAAATGCTTGTTAAGCAGTTAATTTTAACAGGTTGACATGAAAGACAGTTTTAAGAATAAAGAGATATTTTTAGGAAGACAAATCTAGGCCTCCATACCTTTTATTCAATGTACTAATCAATTTCTTAGAATGGTAAGAATTTTGTTAATTCCATTACAGAGGGCCTGGATTAAATAAATCAGATCAAATTTTTTGGACAAATTGATGCTCAGCGAGAGTGCCAGCAGGCTTTCCAATAGCTCAACGACTTGGGGCAGAATCTCTTTTACATAACTAAGACATTGAGGGGGGCCTGGGATCACCCAGAAATGGGCTGGTGACCAGGGTAGCAGCTATCTCATTATTTAATCCAGCTGAAATGAATGCACACAACTTCATGTGATTTCCCGGCCTCAGGTGCTGGGCAAAAAGTGCTACTCTATAAAAGCTAGATTTCCCTTCCTGAACATACAGCTGGACTTCCTTTCCCAGACTTCCTTGCAATTCAGTGCTGTCCTGGGACTGAGTGCTCGTCAATGGAATGTGAGCGGAAGTGTGTACCTACCTCTTCCAGGCCTGGCCTATAAAAACTTCACAGGCATACTTGGACATGTCCGTTCCCCTTCTGGGGGTTTGGGGGAGCAAGCCCCAGGCAACCTTGGAAGCTGTATGTTGAAGATGGCAGAGCAGCCATCAGCCTGGGTGCTTGTGGGGCTACATGGGGTAGAGGTGCCTACTCGAACCTCCGTGGTCTGTTATATTTCTATGGTGTTGGGTCAGTGCACGTTTGGTGGTCTATTTGGTTATCACAGTCCAGCCTCCCTGAGCTAATTCAGAGTATAACAAGGACACCGTGGCTATTCACAGCCCCACGAGAACGCTGTGTGGGAGCCCCTGGAAAGAAGTAGTTTTCCTGGTGCTTTGCAGTGTCTCTGGTCACCACCCAGAGCCCAGGGCCTACCTTTGCTGTCTCTGTCACTCATGGTGGCCCAATAGCCAGCCAGCGTTTGCCTAAATGCGCCTAGCGATTTTGGATACCTGATTATTTGATCCCTGGCCGTGTGAAACTGGGCTATGTGTTCCCTGCCACACCCTCTGGAGCCTTGGGTTCGACGTGGAGATTTTTAGAGGAGAAAGAACATTATTTTCATATTAAAAATAAACATTAGTGGGCAGAAGGCAAAACTGGATGAATTTCAAAGACCAAGCACAAGACTTCAAAGAGATTTCCAGCTTACATTTGCAGTTCTGGATCAAACTCTTGGACCTCCCCTGGAGTGCTCATTCAACTCCGTGCTTTGAGTTGTCAGCACGGTACTTTATTTATTGTTATTCTAAGGGTTTTTAGGTTTTAATCCAATAGCCAAATATTTTCTCCCAATACAGTGCAGGCACCTAATTCAAGGGTTGTTAAATATTATTAGAACATCAGATTATTTGTTATTGGTCTCTGTTCTCTTCCCATAGTCCTCTACTCCTCCCCCCCAAAAAAGGAGGGAAGAAAGAAATTTGCTACCCAAGAACAGAAACTCTGAAGTGCATTTTGAATGTGCGTCTCCCAGCCAGCACCGGGAAGGACCAACCTCCCCTTTCAGCCTTGGCCTCAGAAGCCCCCTCCGCTTGTCCAATGCATCCCCAGTGCCCACGAGCCCACTTCTCACGAAGGTGGGAGTGACTGCGTAGACCTTCAGCTCGTGCATTCCTTCACTCTCAACCCAAGCGAGTGTTGCGCTTGCGAGTTGGACTCTCGCAGGCTGCAGCCATCGCGGACACAATGAATGGCCGGCTTCTGCTCTGAGCAGTCTCGTATTTAGCACTCTTGCCAGGCACTTGTTTTTTCCCTGCAAGAATCCATGTCTTCTCTTGAGAGCCAGCGAATCTTCGGCTAACACCCACTTGGGGAGAGAACAATCTCTGCAGGAACTGGCGGCAGATCAGCAAAGACCTTCCTGCTTCCTGGGCGTGAGCCCTGTGCATTGTGCATTCCAGACTCGCCAGCCACGTTTCTCTGCTGCACCGGCGGTCCTGCCCTGGGGCGTCCTCTGGACTTGCTGGGCACGTGTTTACTCAACTGGGGACACGGCCTTCAGAGCCAGGAAAATCCGCCCAGGGTCAGGTTTGCTTCCAGAAAGGGCCCGAACAAAGCCGGTAGAGATGAGGCAGCACCAGCAGGTCCTGCAGGCGACGCCTGGGCTCGTGCTCCCCGAGGACCTGAGCCGTGGCCAGTGTCAGAGAAGCTGGGAGCGGAGTCTCCTGCCAGATCCCGAGCAGGAGTGCTCCACTTAGGGGACAAAACTTGAAGACAGGAGGGGGCGAAGGTTAAGGACTTGGGAACTACGGAGATGCCGGGATCTTGCCCAGGGCAGTCCAGCTTGGAGCCCTGAGAGCAAAACAGCAATATTTACCGACGAGAACTTCCCGATTTGAGAAATACTTATTTTAAATACGTAGTATATCCAGAGGACAAAAATCTCTAAAGTGGACAAAAGGGTCAACTTCTCCTCATCCCCATGACACCCAGTTTTCCACCCCTCAAAACAACACTTTCCATAATTCTCAGTTATCGTTCTATAGTTTCTGCATATGGAAACACCTGCGTTTGCATTATTTATTTTTGTTTATCTGTTTATGTTGCACAAATGGCACATTGTGTACAACTTTTAGTTACTACACTTTTGGCTGCAAGTACTAGGAAGTCTCTGTGAAAGTAACTTAGACTTTATTTTATGTAACAATAAGTTCAGAGGTGGGTGGTTCCAGGTGGTTCCAAGGATGTGTTCAACCACATCTTTCTTCTTAGACTCCTCCCAAAAAGCTGGATTTGCTGTCCTTGACTCGTGGGTGCCCACAGGCTTCTGGGTGTGCAAATGCCCCCCTATCATTTCTCTTCCTGAGAGCTCAGCTGGAGGCAGGGCCTGGTCTAGAGCTACCTGAGGACCCGCGTGGCCAACGCCAGAAGAGCTGGGCCCGGAGTCTCCAGCGTCAGCTGCTGGGTGAGTTCTTTTTCAGTTCTTTCTCGTCTTAGGATGAGCTGAGTTCCTCGTGGGCCCAGTGTTCCAGGAGGATTAGAATTATGTTCCAGTCTGGCAGAAATCCTTGGACCAGCAGCCGTGAGTTCCTGGAGCCAGGCCTGGTCCATACCTTCCTGCTTCAGTGCTGCCTTCTTAGCATCTCAGGATTGCAGGGAAGGGCCCACCATGGGCCCAACTCCTGCTCTTGTCTCAAACATGGGACTGGCGGCTGTGCTCCTCGGGGAGTGTGCCTCCTGCCTGGGGAACCCAGCCCTGAGTCCCTGCTGCTGTTCGAGCCCAGAACAGGCGGTGAATGCACTGCAGCGCCAGCATCTCCCTGGGGGGACAATGCCCTTCTCTCCCGCGGCGGTGACTGACATTAGCGGCAGGGAGAATCCCACACTCAGCTTCTATTCTGGCCTGTGTCTTATCAATCTAAGAAATCGCTAACCCAGGCTGGACATGATGGCTCACACCTGTAATCCCAGCACTTTGAGAGGCTGAGGCAGGAGAATTGCTTTTGGCCAGGAGTATGAGGCCTGGGCAACATTGCAAGACCCCATCTCTACCAAAAAAATAAAAATAAAAAAAAGTAGCTGGGCGTGGTGGGCACACACCTGCAGTAGCAGCTCTTCAGGAGGCTGAGGCAGGAGCAGCACTTGAGCCCAGGAGTTCAATGTTACAGCGAGCTGTGATCGTGCCACTACACTCTGGTCTGGGTGACAGAGTGAGACCCTGTCTCTTAAAAAAAAAAGAAATCATTAAAGTACTAACTGTCAAGGTGTGGTCTGAGGGCCAGGTGGAGCCTGGGGGGTGCTCTGAGGATAATCTGGGTTGTATATCTGTGTTAGAGCTGTATTTCTACTTTCTTTCGGGAGCATGGTGACAATTTCCACAGGTGACTCAGCAAAATCAGCCACGTCAGTGCTTTGGCAGCAGCAACTCCAACCACGCCGCTCACTCCTGTCAGTTTTGGTTCTGCTGAAAATTTAAAATGATGTGATTTGCCCTGCGACAGGGTGCACAGACTGAAGATTCAGAAAGTCTCTGGTTTCCCGTGCTCCTGTCACGTGGGCACTCGGGAGGGACTGAGAGTGGAATCAGCCCATGGGCTGGTTACCAATGGCAACGTGAACTTGGAGTGACGCATCCAGAGACGTCCCGTTGTTAAGCATGCGTGTGGCCCCGTAACGAGACCACGTCCACGGTTTCGACAGCCCCGGTTCCGTGTGGGCCTAGAGTTTGACTAGCCATGTGACCTCATTTTTCTCATGTGTAAAATTGGACTCATAAGACCTTCTTTGAGTTTTAAATAAGAAATCTTAGGTAAAGTGGCTAAATAAGTGTTAGTTATCGAAATGAAAAATTATCAGGAGGTAGGACTTGCTGCCGCTTCTCAAGCGAAACTATACTAATAAGAATGAAAGATTTGAAAAAAAGCAAGAAACACACACTTTACAGGGTTATAAAAATAATACAGGTGAAAGTGCTTTTTCAGCTTTGAAGAACTGCATACATTTGAGAATGTTTTATTATTACCATTGTTACGGCATCAGCCTGAGTTACATCTTCATTCTTTAAGAGGGTCATTGAGTCATTTATCGGACATTTATTGAGTAGCCGCTCTGTGGCGGGCATTGTTCAGACATCGAGCAGTGGCCAGTGCAGATGTGGCCCCTGCCCTCGTGGGACGCGGAGACAGCGGGGAGAGACAATAAACCACAGTTAGGCCGTGATGAAAGTTAGTGGCCAGGGCGTTGTAGGAGTAGAGCAGGGGCCCAGCTCTGTCTGGGGAAACCAGAAGTGGTGGCTTAACTAAGCAAGTACACGTACCTGGCAGTCAGAGCTAGAGAGGGGACCTGGGCAGGCAGGTATTCCAGTGTCCCGGGCAGAGGGAACAGCCTGTGCGATTGTTTGGCGATAGGAGACAGCCAGACACGGAGGAGGAACTTGGAGACCAGTATTGGGGATCCCAGCACAGGACAGGGACAGGAACCCAAAGAAGGGGCAAAGGATCGGTGCTTTTTTGGAAACAGACGAGCACAGAAATTCTCTTTGGAGGGGATGATACATACTTTAGAACACCCCACCTGGGATCGAGCTGAGGGATGGGAGCGGGGACAGGCACAACTCTGAAGCAGGTTCACTGAGGATTTGCCGGGGCAGCCCAGGCTGCACCGCACCCACTGCTCAGTGCGGCTCTGCGGCGACGGGGGCCCTGGCTGGGAATCGTGCTGCCCAGGCACGAGGGAGGGAGGAGGGGAGGCCCTCGCTGCCCTGCGTCTGCACCTGTGCCGGGTCCTTTATCCGGGCCGACAGTGCAGGGCACCGGCCTTAGCTCCGTGGCCACCATCCTCGCCAGCCCCAGGGCGAAACTCATATTCTGGGATTACAGAAGTTGTGCACAGGCTGAGGGACTTCTCCAGGAGTTTTCACGAATTTTTTGTGACATTCACGCGTGCCAGAGGGCAGGATCTGTTCTTTGACATTTGCTCTCCAATTCTCACAGGGAGCCAGGATCAAACTGGGCAGCTGTCCAGTGGTTCTCTGGCCTCGTTCCACACAGCTTTATGTTTTAAAGGTTCCTTTCCTCCAAAGAATTAAAATGTGCCATAGACTTCACGTAGCAGCCCCGGGGATGAAGGAAGTCACATCACACCTGTGACATACGGAGAAACAGAGGCAGGGACAAGAGAGCGTGGCTGTGCGGGCACGCTGCAGCAAGCGGGATTTTGGGATCAGACACACCTGCTCTTAACTCTTGCTTTGCCATTTTCTTGACCTTGGGCAACTCATTTTCTATGAGTCTTGGTTTCTTTGTGTGTAAAATGGAATAATAATGTTTGATCGCAGGGTTGTCATGGAGATTATGGGGTAAACGTATGTCCAGTGTCCGGCACAGTTCCTGTTTCTCTCGGGTCCCCAGAGGCAGTTTGTGCCTCACGAAAAGGTTTGTAGACATGACACCTTTGGCGAGCGCGTGCTGCTCACCACCTCGCTCCCTGATGCCGTCTGTGCGTCATAAAACGCCAAGATGGCAGCTTCAGTTATTGGATTTGCCAACTGAGAGCTGCTCCCCAGAAATCTGTTGTTGTTATATTGAATTTGGGCTTGGCATTGATGGTCTGTGGCATATTATCCCTGATAATTGGCAAAGGGCATCCTGGGACCGGGCTCGGTGGCTCACACCTGTAATCCTAGCACTCTGAGAGGCCGAGGCAGGAGGATTACTTGAGTTCAGGAGTTTGAGACCAGCCTGAGTGAGAGCAAGACCCCATCTTTACAAAAAATAGAAAAAATTAGCTTGGTGTGGTGGTGCGTGCCTGCAGTCCCAGCTACTCGGGAGGCTTAGGCAGGAGGATCGCTTGAGCCCAGGAGTTTGAGGTTGCTGTGAGCTATGATGACACCACAGCACTCTGGCCTGGGCAACAGAGCAAGACTATCTCAAAGGAAAAAAAAAAAGCATCCTGAGATTCCCAGTTAAATATCCAAACTGACAGCAGCCTCTACTATGTTTTAGGTTCAGCCAGTGTTTCCTTCATCTCTTGTAAGAGTCCTCATTCAAAGACAGTTTCAAGGCAACTTACAGAATTAGAACCAATATAAGATAAGAAATCATGAGGATGTAAAAGTCAGGATAGTGACCCAAATGCAGGTCATGAGGTTTCAATCACATTGGTAGAGATGGGCTTTGAATTCGGCTCTGAGCATCCTAGCAACCAGTGTGAAAAGGAAAGCAGATTCAACTAGCTTGTGATACTGCCCAACAAATATCCATCCAGGAAAGCCAGGGCTCAGTTAAAAAAAAAAAAAAAAGCATAAAGTATTTTAGGTTGTATTAAGCCTGTATACATTTAGTACTCATCAGGCATATGGAACTTTTGTGGCCGTGAGGACTGGTTGGATTAACAAAAGTAACAATCTTATCCCCAAACTCAATAACACTTATAATCTGATTTTTCAAGGAAATTAGCTTATGAAAAGCCACAGTCCATACGTTGGACAGATTTCACAGAAATAAATGGTACATGGGTGCCCCAGCAAGGCGTCTGCCTCTGGCCTGTCCCCTGGTGAGCGCTCAACCAGCATCAAGTCCTGCAACGTAGACTCTACCCGGAAGGCAAATGCACCATTTGTGTACATCTTAAACCAGCCAGCTTTGACCACACCCTTTCGAAGTCGTTGAGGTTTTTGCTCGTAGTAAATTAAAAATACTCCATCCAACAGGGAACTTGAAAGATACGTGATTCCAGTTCACGCTGTGAAACTGCGATCTTTGTGCCCCGCTGGGGCTCGCTCAGGGGTTCCACGTGGTTCTTACAAATCCTGTAGCAGAGGAGGCTCTGGGGGGAGAGGCTGAGAGAGCTGACTGAGATGGGCTTGGGGAGTGTTGAGCATTTCCTCTTAGGGCGGAGGGAGAGGGCGCAGAGGTCTGGGAGAGGATCAGGCACGTGGGGGAAGGACAGAGACGGGTGTGCTGGGAGTGCATCGCATGCGAGAGCATCAAAACATGCCGAGAGGCCACAGAAAGTCTTCTGTTAACAGCAACAGCCACGAGAGTCTCCCGGAAATTGGGAAGCCTGGCTGCCATGTATAAAATGACATACGCTTCCGGCTCGGAGCCCACGTTTCCTCTTTCGTCCCCACGCCCGCTCCTTCCACTCGCTTCGCTGTCTCCTCTCCCTGGTTGCTCGGCTGCCACGTGCACAGCTCGGCCTCTCAAAGCCAAGCCCTCCCCGACCTTTGTTCTGCACAGAGACCCTCTCGTCACTCCAGCTTTGCCCCTGGAACACTCTGGAACAGCGCCCACTGCTTTCACAGCTAGTGCCTGGGAGCACGTGGATTAGGTTCGCCCTCTCGAGTGAACACCGCACACTCAGAGCCGCAGAGCGAACCTCGGCAGTGACAGGCGTGCTGCTTCCCCGCTGCGGGGGAAGTTGCTATTCTTATCCAAGAGCACGGATCAATCACTATCTTCCCCGCAGCAGCCTAACTCGATTTTTCCACGTGCTGTCCTCAATGCCTTCCCCCCAACTTCTTATTTTGAAAAATTTTAAACATGCAGAAAAAAGGGAAAGAATCATAAAATGAAACCCATATATTCTTGGATTAAGTTCACCAATTTTGGCCCATTTGCTTGTTCTTTCTCCTGTGCACTCTTAATTTCTCTCCCTCTCTCCTCCCCACTCCTGCCTCTCTTTGTTCTCTAGGTATTTTATACCTATATCTGCTTTTTCTGCTGAACAATGTGAAAATAAACGGTAGTCTTCACAACAGTTCACCTCTAAATACTTCAGCAGGAATCTCCTTAGAATTAGAATGTTCTCCCATGTAACTATGATGTCATCGTCATTCCTAATAAATTGAACAATTTGATCATGTCTTCTCATGCAGTCTGTATTCCTTTGCTCAGTGCAGAGCTATCAAGGTTCGAGGACTGCATGTGATTGTTACCACTCTTTAGTTTCTTTACTACAGAACAGGGCACTTCCTTTTACATCTTTTGTGACATTTTATTGTAAGAGTTTGGACCAATTGCCTGGTATCATATCCTACTTTCTGCATTGCTCCTTCATGCCATGGTTTCCTTTGATCCTGGTAGCTCCTGGTTTCGTTGTTGCTGTTGCTTTCCTGTAACCCAGAGTAAAGTCTAAACGTACGATTCGATTCAGCTCAAACAATCTCGGTAAGAATATTACAGAGGCGGTATTGACAGAGGTATATGTTAGCTTGTCCTAATATTTGTGCTGCAAGCTTGATTTTTTGGCTAAGGTTGTGGCCACCAGATTCACTTATGGTGTAGACATAGTTCTTTTTTGCAATTTTAAGTATCTGTGGGGGAGACTGAGTGAAAACTTTGTCACTAGCAATATTTTGTCCAACAGTTTAAGAATCCATGGGGATCCCTCCCACCTGAATCAATTATTATAGTTTATACTGGGGGTGCAAAATGATTTTACAGTTCTGTGACCTTGTCTACGTGTACTAGGTGGCATTCTGTGAGAGAGGAGCTTTCCTTGTCCCTCCACTTACCGTTGTCCCTCCTTCTCGCTCTCTCTCACGCACACACCCTTTATACATTATGATAAGATCATAATTTTTACAACATAATTTGTTATAAACAATGACTGTCATTTTTCTGATGCTCAGACTGCCCTAAATTTCACCGGTGGGAGCCCCTCTCTAGCTGCTCCTGTGTCCCTTTAATGCGGCCCCGTGAGTCATGGAGTGTCACCTTGTGTTTTGGCGCAAATTGTCTCAGGCTCATCCCCGATGCTCTCTGTTCTTTGGATCCAAAATAAGCCATTTCTCCAGGGAGCCATTTCTTTTAGTGGGGAGTGACCTTTAGAAACCAAAATCTGGGTGCTGGGTGTGCCCATCGCAATGAGGCCGTTTCAGGGAATAAAGCTGAGAGACACATTTTCCAGATAACCATGAGTTCTCAATGATATTTCCTCCACAAATGTCGTAGGAGAGGGCTTTCCTTGTCTTCGCATATTTTATATTTTCATCTCTTTTCTCTTATGGAGAAAATCTTGCTTCCTAAGTAGATTAATATATTCTTGTTTGCTTTATCCAATATAAAAATAGAATTGTTTTAGAATTACAATAGTACATTAATCAGGGTTCTCTAGAGAAACAGAACCAACAGGATTTTTGTGCATGTGTATGTCTTTACATATGTACATATACATACGAAATATAGATTGATTATGAAGAACTGGCTCATGCAATTATGCAGGCTAACAAATCCCAAGATGTGCAGCCAGCAAGCCGGTGAGACCCAGGAGTTTCCAGTCCAAAGGCTGGCAGGCTGAGGCCCCAGAAGAACTGATGTTTCAGTTTAAGTCTGAAGACAGGAAAAAAATGATGTCCCAGCTCAAAGGCAGTCAGGCAGGAGGAGTTCCCTCTTACTCATGGGAGGGTCAACCTTTTTGTTCTGCTCAGGCCTTCAACTATTGAATAAGGCCCACCCACCTTAGGGAAAACGGTCTTCTTTACTCAGTCTACCGACTCAAATGTTAGTCTCGCTCAGAAACACCCTCCCAGACACACCCAGAATAATGTTTGACCAAATGTCTGGGCACCCATGGCCCAGTCAAGTTGACATGTAAAATGAACCATGACAAATACCAATATTACTACTGTCAATGGAACTAGTAAGTAAAGTTTCAGATTTCTTTGCCTTCTTTTTGGCTTGAAAATAATCTCATTACAGATGCACAGTCAAAGACAAAAATAACTTGAATTAGCCAGAATCAAAAGTTCCTTAAAATCCAAAGTTACTTGCAATACTTCTTTTCTCCATGTGGTTATTTTTTTCAATTTGATATATATATTTCTGTTTATTTGCTTCTGTTGGTACTCAATTTTAGGATTTAGAAAAATCCATTTTAATTTTTCAGAATATGTAAAACAAATATGTTTCAAAAATCAAAACAACATGCAAAATCATACTCTGGAGAGTCTCACTTCCATCTCCTCCTCCCATACTGTTCCTACCCACTCAACAGTTTCTAGCTTATCACTCCTGTGTTTCTTTTTGCAAAAATGAGAAAACACACTGCATTCTATTTTCTGGAAGCCTTTTTTAATTGAACCTTCTCCATCCTTGATCACTAAAGGAGTATTACTAGTTCCCTGTAGACATTTCACAAAACGCAGAAAAGCATCGAAGCAGCATAAAAGCATTTTGGACACATATTGTTTGATAAATCTTGTTAATTAACTGAGCTAAATCAGATGTTCAGATGATCGTATTTAGATTTGGAATTTTCTTTAGT
Organism: Avahi laniger; assembly: GCA_963575035.1. Classification (NCBI taxonomy): domain Eukaryota; kingdom Metazoa; phylum Chordata; class Mammalia; order Primates; family Indriidae; genus Avahi; species Avahi laniger. The sequence continues at coordinate 15,837 of CAUYSK010029219.1, read as the reverse complement.
TTTTTTTTTAATCTCATACATATCTTATTATTTTGATTTACATGATTTAATCATTATTTCTATGTTAGCAAACGAGTTTCCTCTCTATGTTCAGGATTTCCTTCCAAGGATGACACTCTGGAGAATAGGGTACAGGAAGGCATGAGGCACTTTCTTTGTCTACTCAGAAAAGAGGCTTTGGTTGTACTAGTGACACCAGGAAAGACCTCGATCTTGGCTCCGTCCCGATTCCGGAAGGAGGAGCTCATCTCCACATGCCAGGATGTCCTTCCCTAGGGGAGGACAGGACTCTTTGAAAACATACTGCCCTTCACTTGCATCTCAGTGTTGCCTTTGGCCTCGCCAGGTGGAGTACAGTTTCCATCAGTCACATTTCTCAGGCTAAACAGACAGCCCAGTAGGGACTGTACAAGGGACAGGTGCTTGAAGGAATAGAACTGACAATGGCAGTAGGGCCGGGACTGGCTTGTAAAGACTGCGCATTTCGTGTTTGGGTTGGGCAGTGCCTTCCTTCTTGGGAGTGTTTCCCCATGTATTATTGCAACTGGTAGCTACAAGTAACTCTGAAAAGTGAGTAGGAATTATTGCACCTTTTTTAAAGATGAGGAAATTGCAAGCAGGTAACCCTGGATGCCTGACCAATCGGCCATGGAGCTGGGGGGCGCAGAGAGACACTTCCTGTGTTGATTCACTGATCTTTCCTTCCCACTTCAAGCATGCTCAAGTCTGGATAAAGGTTTCAGAGAGTACAAATTCTCTTTAAGCCAGAGTCTTACATAAAGCCAAATACCTTGTATTATAAATACTCAATGTATTAACTCTCTATTGCTGGGTAACACATGACCCCCGAAGTGTAGTGGATGATTAAAACAACAAACATGTAGTATCTCAAGTCTCTGTCGGTCAGGACTCCGGTTGCAGATTAGCTGGGTGTCTGTGATTCTCTCTTTATAAGGTGAAGAAAGTATAATAGGCTCGCTCCCATAACTATGTAACAAGCGTTCTAAACTATGCTTTGATTGGGCAATCTCTGAACCAATCACTGTGGTTCAGTGATTATGTTAGACCAATCGTGATCTATCCGAGAAGCTGGAGGTGGGGTTAATCTAATTCACACCTCAGTGGAGCAGGGAGGAGAGGATGTTGAGAATACCACGATCCCTGAAGTCACTTAACCAACATCTACATCCTCAAAATGCCCACATCTCCCTGAGTGACACAAATTTCAGCCACCGCGACTCCAGTCTCTGACTAGCAATGCTGGGTTGGGATGTAGCTCCTCATTATTGAGTAAACTAGGGTTACATGGAAAATTACTCCAACATTATTGCTCAGGATTCTCAACTGTAAACTATTAAACAGACTGTATTAAACAGAAAATGAATTTAATAAAGGATATTAGATAGCTTACAGCATCTCAAAGGGGACAAAAGACCCAAATTCTAAAGCTACAGGCTAGGAACAATGCCCCACCTTAGCCCAGGTGCTGGTCCAGCAAACACAGCCCTACCACTGGCCCCCGACATCTGCGGCACTTGGGACTGGGAGCCAGAAGCACCGCCCCTGCCCATATGGAAGCGAATGCCGCTGCCTCCACACTTGCTGCAAGATCCTTCTCAGTGCCTCCTGTTGCCTCTTCTGCTTCCACGTTTCCCTTTGGTACATCCGGTTGGTGGAACTTCAGTCATGTATCTACCCTCAGATGCAAGGGATTCTGCAGATGTGAGTTTTCTGAATTTTGCCTTGGAAATGTAGAACTGATAATGTGTGATGTTTTCCAAGATGTAGGGGGAATGTTCAAAATATATTGGGCAGTTTCAAATGACAGATATACCCTGTATTAACCTCTGATCATTGAAAAAGAAGAGGATAAGTACATTGAATCCTTCCATTTGGGAAAGCAGATAACGGCAAGCAAGATATTCTGTATCCTCATGGATGGCAATGGTGTTCCTTGTCCTGGCCATGGAGTTAGTCTCTTGGTTACCAATCTGATACCCCTCAGTTCTGTGTTCTGGAGGGAGTCCTCCATGGCACTGAGTGTTGCCCTCTGGGGAATGAGGAAAAGGATCTCTCTTGTGCATTGTCCTTCATGAGAGAGACACTGCACAGGCCCCAAATTCACTTTCTGGCCTGCACATCTTTAGCTGGTCTGTCAGTGGGAATTTCAGAGCTATGTGGCTATCGCTGTGGAGGGGGACCAATCACAGGTGTTGTTAGCCAGGTGTGATAGTTTGGATATTTGTCCCTTCCAAACTTCACGTTGAAATTTGGACCCCAATGTTGGAGGTGGGGCCTAGTGGAAGGTGTTTGGCTCGCGAGGGCAGATCCTTCGTGAATAGATTAGTGCTGTCCCTTGGGGACTAGTGAGTTGCCACTCTATTCGTCCTCATGAGAGCTGGTTGTTAAAAAGAGGATGGAACCTTCCCCCACTCTCTCGCTCGCCTCTCACCATATGATCTCTGCACACACTGCTTCTTCTTCATTTCCCGCCACGGGGAGGGGAAGCACCCCGAGGCACTCACGAGATGCTCAACTTTGAACCTTCCAGCCAGCAGAATTGTGAGCCAAATAAACCTTTTTTCTTTATAAATCACACAGCCCCAGCTGTTCCCTTTGTGCTGTCCAGCAACGCAAAATGGACTAAGACAGCAGGCTTGAGATATCTTTTGCAACACAGCTTCCTTAAAACTTTAGTAGGCTTTTTACCTGTTTATTCCCCATCAATTCCAAGGGCTAGCAGAACTACAGACTTTGTCTAGACATTGTCTTCAAATCTAACAATTCCTATTCCTAGCAACAGGCCTCTGTACCCTGGATATCCTCCCAACCCATGAGTCCCTAGTAACCTAGGGAGTTTCTGGAATGATGGAAGCAGCATAGTTTTTAGTTTCTTCAAAACTCTGCATTGAAACAGAAAATCTGTATAGCAAAACCAAAATCCCACCGACAACATTTGCAACAAGACTAGGTGATAAGGTACCTTTGTGGACTCACAGAAACACCAGGTAGAGACCCACGCACAGCCACAAGACCTGTAAGTAGCAGCGTTTCTGCAGGAGAAAGCAAAGGGAATGAACAGAGGTGGCAGTAGGAGACGTGAGAACAGCAGAACTCCGAAAGAATCAGCAGAGCTCTGGGCTAGTTTGAGGACAGCAGCTGAATCTAGAAAGGCTTTCTCTCTCCAACAGCAGCTGCAAGCAAGGGGTTCGTAGTAAGCAAGCCTGAGGGGGCTGCAGCCCCTGTGATCTCTTAAAACTGATCCACTGGGGATCCTTTCTTACAGCAGTGTGCAACACTGAGAAAAACCTGCTAAAGGTAGAATAAAAATTGATCAGGATAAACACACACTCACTCTCTCTCTCTGTCTCTCTGTCTCTCTCTCAAATACCTGTATCCAGGCCCCATCTCAGATTAATTAAATCAGAATCTCTGGGGTCAAGTGGGCATCAGTAGGTTTCTAAAGCTTCTCAGGTGACTCTAATATGTATCCAGAATTGAGAACCATTGTCTTAGCCTTTGGTTTACGTTTTTTTTGCAATAGCTTCTGTGAGGAAATTCAGTAGAAGGCAGAATTTCCCATGTTGCCCAGACAATATGCCCAGGTTGTATCCTAGCTGCATCTTCACAAATGATGAAAACAGACAGACAACCCTTAGTAAATACTTCCAAATACTTAATAAAAAACGCTTATGAAGATTTGGTAGGTCAGCCTCCTCCTCTTGCCTGTACAGAGTTATACTCAGGGTTCATGTGGGGAGGATGTCATCATCTCACTCATTCCTCTGGATTTAGTTTCTCTTTTGAAGGATCTGTTAGTCATTGACTACCTGAGTCTTTTCTTGTTTAGAAATGCCTTCAGCTTCACTCTTGCATGATAGTTTAGCTAGATATAGAATTGTAGGTTGATAGTTCTTGTTTTTGTTTTCATTTTGTTTTTTTAAATTCCTGGGCTCAAGCAAGCCTCCAACCTCAGCCTCCTGAGTAGCTGGGACTGCAGGTGCATGCCACCGTGCCTGGCTAATTAAAAAAAAAAAATTTTTGCGTGTGTGTGTGTGTGTGTGTGGAGATGGGGTCTCACTATATTGCCCAGGCTGATCTCAAACTCCTGTCCTCAAGCAATCCTCCTGGCTCGACCTTCCAAAGTGCTGAGATCACAGATATGAACCACTGTGACTGACTGACAGTTATTCGCATGTCTGAGTTACATTATTGCTTTTGAGAAGAATGATTTCTGCCAAATTATTGTTTCTTTTTATGTAATATGTATTTTCTCTCTTGTTGCATTTGCTTTATTTTCAGTTTTTATTATGGAAATCAGTAAGAATTTAGCAGGTCTTTATGTGTACAAATCATATATTGTCTGGTTTGAGAGTTCATTCCTCCAGTCTAGAGAGATTATGGATTTCCTTCTGCCAGATGCCTCAGGGCTTATCGATGGCTCAAGATAATGTTAATGTTAATTTCTAATCTCAGACATTACAGGTCCATGAAAGTGCTTTTAAATTTCAAATCTGCATGAGAGCAGGCTATGCTTTACAAAATCGCAGGCAAACATTATTTTTCCACCTGGTCTCCAAGCTAAGACAAACTTATTTGTTGTTTCCCTGTGTTTGTGGACAGATTTTTAAACACTTTTTAGTTCGTAAGGATCCCAATTTTATGTGGGAGCATCGTTTTCAGCTCCCAACCTTATTTTTGAGTTCCCTTGATTGCTGAGTCTGAGACCTCACTCCCTCCCTGACTCCCTGTCCTGCATCTTGCACTCGCTGCTGTGATATTCCGTGCCGCCTTCATTTTTGGCCCCGGGAATGTGCCTTAATTCTTGTGCATTCAGCTCCATAACTGAAAAAATTATGTGTATTTTATCTATTATTATCATGGGTGTGTATTTGTGTGTGTGTGTGTGTGTGTGTGTGTGTGTGTGTGGATTTCTTTTCAGGTTATCTGACCTGATATCTTGCCCTACTATTTTTGTTGTAATTATTTTCTGTAGCCTCTGTCATTTTATTTTGATTTCTACAAAAATTGTTGATTAAAAATTTATGGATGGCTAAGGAGATTTTTATGGCTGCACTTCTATTTTTCTACTTCTTTTCTAATTTTATAGTATTGAAGATAAATTAGGTCATTTTTTATTCCATTGGAGCTTAGAAATATAGTGATTCTATTTTCAGGGTACAAAGTCATGCATGTGTGTATACATGTATGTGTATATATGTAAGATACATGTGTGTGTGGGGGGGGTGTATTCAACCTTGGTGATAATTTGGTTTAGATTTTTAACTTTCTGTCCACTAGAAGCTCCAGGACTGAAAAGAATGAATCAAATTCACCCACTACTATTATGTTTTTATTCATTTTGTCCTTGATTGTTTTGGTTATATAGAAAGTGTTTTGTTGCTATGCCATTTTGTACATTAAGAATTGGCTATTATATCCACATTTTGAATTTTTCCCTTTATCATTGCAAATTGCTCTCTTGGTTTTACTTTATGTGTTCTGTCTTGAGTTCAGCTTCATCTGATATTAAAGTTAAAATCTTCTTTTAATTCTGTTAGCATCTTGCCAGTATGTCTGTCCATCCTTTTATTTTTAATATTTGTGGTTCAATTTATTTTAGACATTGCACTTTTGTGTAGTATATAGTTAGGAAAGTTATTGTAAGCCAATCTGGGAATATTTCTCTAGGTGAGAAACCCATTTTTATGCTTATTTTATTCTTATAACAGGTATAGTCAGTCTTAATTCTGCTATTTTATGCTTCTGTAGTTTAGCTCTATTTTCTTTCTCTCTAGTGTGTATAGTTCTTTTTTCTTTGTATTGTTTTATGTTAATTCTTTGTACTGCTTTATGTTGTTCTGTTCTCCTAGTAAGTTGGAAGGCTTATAGATGTGTTTTCAGTTTTCCCACTGGTTACCTTCGTAATGCTTTAGAGTATGTTTAACCCTCTATATTTTTATTTAACAATTTTGGTCACTGTCACCATTTATTAAATTCTCCTTTTGCAACCCCTTGTTCTCCTTCCCCCTTCTTTTAACTCCCACACTTGGACTTTATATTCCTGTTGTTTTTACTCGAGTTTGGGGCTCCCTGTTTAGGTAGAAGCAGTAAACTTAAACTGGGGTTTCCTGCCTTTTCCGCCTTGGGCTGTAACTGACAAGATGAGGAATTAGCAAACCGCCCTTCCTGCCAAGCTTCCTCCCCGCCCCTCCTGCTTGCCATTTGTTATGTCATTGAACTTAATGATATTTACTCCATTTCTCTTCAGTCGTCACATGCCCAGGACAAACCTGTGGCATAGTGGGTCACAAACCTTGTGCACCTAAGGGTCACCGAGCTTCCCAACACCCATGTTCTCTGGTTGCGTCCCCTCCCCTCCACTACATAAAACGATCAGACGGTAGGTCCGGGGCAGGCCCCAGGAATCTGCATTCTAAACAGTAACCTCAAGCGAGTGTGTCACGCGGGTTCCTCGGGCCTTGAGAGCTGCTGCTCCAGAGACTGAAGTTGCTCCAGAGCCCACGAATTTACCGCCCTGCGTGGTAATCCTGCGGCTAGAACTCACAGGCACGAGGGGTAACTACTGCATTCTGTCTTGCCCAATTACAAATCTTATATCTCTTCTTGGTTGCCTTTGTATTAATATATCCAGGGGACAGGAATGGTGGCAATGTGCCACACAAGCCGCTGAGTTAGTCTTTTCCAGCCTAAATGACTTACCTGCACTATCCTCCATCGAGTTAAAAATAAATACAAAGACACAATAACACGCTCATTTATACCATAATTGGCTCCTAACCCTATGTAGCAATGTCTTTATAAAATTTTAACATCCAAATTATGTTTTCCATTTTTCCAGTATGATAAAGAAAAGTGACGTGTACATATTCCTGAGAGATCGCCTCCTAGTATAGTCAAGATTCAGGCTCTGGAGTGAGACATCCAAGTTCGAGTCCCAGCTCTGCTACTTCAGAACCTGCCATTTCTCGTGTTCTCCATGCCAGAATCTCCTCATTTGTAAACGAGATGGAAGGTAGTTCTACCTTCCCCACAGCGTTCTTGCTAGGATTAAATGACAGAATACCTGTAAAGTGATTGCAACTGTACCTGGTACTTAGTAAAACTTTTTTTATTATTATTATTTTCACCCAGAGGAATGGCTATTTAAGTGCAATTCCTAATAATGAGAAAGATTATTGGCAGTTTCAATGCACTGGGAAAAGCTTGGATACCTTGAAGTTCAGTTATATTTCTTAGGCAAATTTGAAATCTTTTATCTCATGGTCCATCTGTCCATTTTCCCCATGGTTTTTGGGGAACTATAGTTCATTTTTCAAGGAAAAATATCAAGGTCAGATGCAAGGGACTGAAGAGAGTTCATGTGTTTTTACTGGAACTGTTGACATTCTGTGAAAGCTTTTCCTCTGGTCGGAATGCCAGGGGGTTAAACGACTTTCACAGGACAATCTGGGGCTATGTAGGGGACAACGGGAAACAATGGGCCCCTTTCCTGACTTTGATTTTGACATCCAAATCCGTGCTCCCGTTTCCGGCCTTCATGATTGGCAGCACAACACCTACCCTGCTTTCTGCTGAAAGGTAGTGTAAGAATGAACGGAATGTCTGGAGGGCAGGACTAGATGCCATCATTGTCATCGAGAGCTTTCACCAAAATCCTCCCTCCTTTGTTCCAGCTCTAGGGCTGGATGGTGCAGCCAGAGAACTGAGCGATCAGGAAAGATCGGCCTTGCTCTTGATGCTGCGCTTGGACATGTGGACAAGACACTCGGTGCTGACAAGCCACAGCCATTCGCAGGTCCCTGTCTAAGGCTGTTAGGCTGCACCTGGCTCCCATTTCCATTCCTGTTTGACTTCTCAGCCTCTTTGCTGATCAGCGTCTCCTCCTCCTCTTGTGTCTTTGGCATCGTCGATCTCTCTCCAATGGCCTTTTCCCCTTCTGCAAATGTGCTCAGATCTCCCCCATCCTAAACAAAACCTTTCCTGTCTTGGCTTCCACCCCCAGCCCTGGCCCATTCTTGCCCTTTGTTTGCTTCTGTAGTTCTTACGTGATGCCGTAGCTTTTCCTCCACACGTACTTCACTCTGCTCTTTGCCGTCTGGTTTCTTGCTTGCCCCTTGACTCAACAGTCAGCAAAGAGTGACCTCCAATTGCCAAGCCCACCAGACACTTGTCCATCCAGGGTCCTTGGCAGGACTTTGACATCCCATCTCCCTCGGGTTCTGCACCTGTGCACCGTCCTGTTTTCCTTCATTGTGGTCCAACTCTTCTCCTCTTGTCATGAATATATAAATGTAAACATTATTTTTCAAGATTCTCTTTTTTGATCTCTTTTTCTTGTCACGCTCATTTATCTTGGTGATGTCATCCTCTTTCACGACTTCAGATTTGGGCCAAATCAGTTAAGAGTGATCTCTAATTCTCATATCTTAGAACTCTTCTCCTGAGATCTAGGCCCCAGTTTGGATGTTGTGTTTGGAGTGTCAAAATCAGTATTTCCTAAGGCCACCCACACCCTGGAGATCAGTTCTTCTGCTGGCCCCTGGCTAAACCTGTGACTCTATTCTCTTTCACCTTCTGCTTTCAATCAGTTGCCAAGAACAATCGATAATATCATCATTATGTCTCCTGCCTTTTCTTTCTACTAGTGTTACGTTGATCAGGCCCTTATGTCTGGCTTGCACAATTCTGATAGTAGGTTCTTCATGGGTCTCTTGGCCTCCGTATCTCTACCCACTTCTTCTGCACACCATTTCCTGATTTATCTTAAAGTCTTACATTGGTCCTGTGAGATAAGTCTCATTACCAAGGCAAGTTAATTGCCTTAGTGGGACAGTCAAGGCCTTTAGGATCTTTCCTTATCCTATCTCACATTAGCTCTTCAGCCTAGCCAAATCATCTCCTTCTCTCTCTCTCTGTCTTTTTTTTTTAAGAGAGGGGATCTTGCTCTGTCACCCAGGCTGGAGTGCAGTGGCACAATCATAGCTCACTGCAGCCTCGAACTCCTGGCCTCAAGTGATCCTCCTGCCTCAGCGTCCCAGAGTGCTGGCATTACACATGTGAGCCACCGCGCTCGGCCTCCAGCCCCTTCTGATTCACCAACTTATTCCCTCACTCCTCTCCATCCACTGGACCGTGAATTATCGCGTCCCTCCCCTGGACTAAGCGCTGTTTTAGACGCTGAGGACATGCAGTGACGAGCAAGACAGACAAAATCGCTGTAGTCATGGATTTTATATCCCAGTGGGCTTTAGGTCGTGTGTTATTTGATGGACTTCATGTTTGGTAAAGTCAGTGATATAGTTTGTATATCTGTCCCCTCCAAAGCTCCTGTTGAAATTTGATCCCCCACATTGGAGGAGGGGCCTGGGGGAGGTGTGTGTGTGGTGGGGGCGGGTCCCTCGTGGCTGGCATGGTGCTGTCCCCACAGTCACGAGTGAGCGCTCGCTCCATTCGCTCCTGCAACATCTGATTGTCGGAAAGAGCCTGGCACCTCCTCCCTGTCTCTCCTTCCTGTCTTGCCACATGACAGACCTGCCCCCTTCACCCTCCGCCATGAGTGGGAGCCCCCTGGGGCCCTCCCAGCAGCAGGGGCTGGCGTCAGGTTTCTCCCACAGCCGCAGAGCCATGAGCCAAATAAACTGCCTTTCTCTGGAAATTACCAAGCCTCGGGCGCTCTTTTATAGCAACGCAAAATGGACGTCACTAACGGAAAGCAACTTGCTTGAATTTTGTTGCTAACCGCCCTTCCCACTTTCAGGTTCTACTGCACTTGTCAACTTTTGCTGCAATCGCAAACGGCTGCAAAGCCTGTGTGCTAAAGCAGCAGGTATTTGTTTCTCACTACATGGCTCCCATGTATGTAGGTAGGCTGGGGCAGGTAAACTTCAGGGTGGGAATTCACGGAGTTTCACACTCTATTCTCCCGGCGAAGGGCAGAAACTCCCAGGGCGTGAACGGAAGCAGGTGATGCATCAAGGTTTAGGCTCAGAACTGGCTCTTCCACTCTGATACCTTTGATCAAAGAAAGTCAAGGTCAAGGCCAACATTACTGGGCAGGGCAGCCTACCTGGCCCACGAAGGTGTGAGGAAGGATAAACACAGTTCCCACACCTACAACCTTCCAGCACAGGCTCAAGCCCTCCTTTCCAATGGACTCTTTTTTTTTTTTTTTTTTTTTTGAGACAGAGTCTCACTGTGTTGCCCGGGCTAGAGTGCCGTGGTGTCATCCTAGCTCACAGCAACCTTACACTCCTGGGCTCAAGCGATCCTCCTGCCTCAGCCTCCCGAGTAGCTGGGACTACAGGCATGCGCCACCATGCCCGGCTAATTTTTTCTATATATTTTTAGTTGTCCAATTAATTTCTTTCTATTTTTAGTAGAGACGGGGTCTCACTCTTGTTCAGGCTGGTTTCGAACAAAAGCAAACCTTTTAACAAGATGCCTCCTCCAAGGGGCAGCAGCAAATTCTTTAGCTCTTATTTTAACGGTGGAAGACGAGATGAAGTAGCAGAGGCTCAATCGGCAGAATTTAGCCCTGCCCAGTTCTCTGGTCCTAAGAAGATCAACCTGAGCCACTTGTTGAATTTCACTTTTGAACCCCATGGTCAGGTGGGTCACTTTGAAGGCAATGGACACGGCTGCTGGGGAAAAAGGAACAAGTAGGAACATAAGCCTTTTAACAAGGAACTCTTTTTACAGGCCAATTGCCAATATGTGGTGTCTGAAAACCAAGACTACACAGTTCATTTTGCTGATGCTTGAACAACTGAAGCGATCATATCGCCTCGGCCTCCCAGAGTGCTAGGGTTACCGGCGTGAGCCACCGCGCCTGGCATTTGATGATCCTGATACTTTAGTCAACTGGGACTTTGTGAAATACGTGCACATTCGTAGCCATGCAATGCTGTCTTGCCCGATATGTCTCTATCCACCTACTGCAGCCAAGATAGCCCATTGTGGACACATCTGTGGGGCCTGCACCCTGCACTATGTTTCACTGAGCAAGAAGACCTGGAGTAAATGCCCCCTCTGTTATAGTTCTGTGCATAAGAAGGATCTCAAGAGTGTAGTTGCAAGTCACATCAGTTTGTTATTGGTGATATCATTACCGTGCAGCTGATGAAGAGGGAGAAAGAGGGGTTGGTGGCCTTGCCCAAATCCAAATGGCTGAATAGATCATTCTGTTCATCTAGAAGAGAAACAGCACAGCCATGGCTCCAAATTGCTGCTGACCTCTAAAGAACAGGTGCTGCATCAAGTAGTTCTGGAAGAGAAAGTAGCACTAGAGCAGCAACTAGCAGAGAAGAAGCATACTCCCTAGTGCCGCTTTGTTGAGGCAGCTATCCAGGAACTCAAGACTGGGGAGGAGGCTCTATCACGATCGACTGGAAGCAGAGAGGAGGTCACCGGTGTCGTGGCTGCTCTGAAACTATTGGTGCTGATGGCTCCCTTGGCAAAGGAGTCTGTTTTTCAACCCAGGAAGGGTATGCTAGAGTATCTGTCTGCTTTTGATGAAGAAACCACAGAAGTTTGCACTCTGTACACTCCTTCTAGTCCTTTTGCTTCCCCTCCAGTAGAGGACAAGGAAGCAGTATGTGAACCAGGCCTGTGACTACTCAGAGTTAGCACATGACAATTTTGGAGAAGGGACTATTTATATTGAGCCCACCATGCAATAACCTGTCACCAAGCCAGGCTTCACACACCTGAGGAGCAATCCTTGCTACTACTTTCACCAAGTAGAGTATGGGCGGCACATGCTCCTGCACCTTGTGAATGTGCACTGCCCTGCACAGGAGCATAGCAACATGGAGCCCAGCCCTGGGAAGATCCCGGCAACTGTTGTGGAGATCGCTGCGTACTCCATGTCTGAGGACGTTCGACGGAATCATAGATATCTTACTCACTTGCTGTTCACCTGTGAGTTCAGCATCTGTGAACTGGCACTGCAGCCTCCCCTGGCCTCTGAGAAAACCCTAGAGATATTCTCAGATGATATTAATAGGAAGCATCAGCATCAAAAGAAGGCTCAGGAGGAACACCATCAAGAGCACACGATTTTGAGATGGAGAAGAACAAGAAACAGGGCAAGTACCCAGAAGTGCACATTCCCCTAGAGAATCTATAGCGATTTCCTGACTTCGATTCCTATACCTGCTCCTCCAATTCTGCTTTGGGTCCCACCAGCACCAAGGACCATAGGGCCCTCTCCCTTTCTCCTCTTAGAAGGCTCCCATGTAGTCTTTCTGCTTACCCCTCTGTCACCCACTGCCATTCAGGGCAGTCCCTCATTTTGCATTGGGAGTCTGGAAGAAGACTCTCCCTTCCCTTCCTATGCCCAGATGCTTGAGGTTTGGGAAAGCAAAAGCAGATGTTTGGCCCAAAACTGCTCCAAAGAAAGATGAGAACAGTTTAGTTCCTCCTGCCCTGTGGACAGCTTTGAGGAGAGTGATAACTCAGATCGTGTTCCTGTGCCCAGTTTCCAAAATTCCTTCAGCCATGCTTTTGAAGCAGCCTTCGTGAAACTGGACACACCAGCTACTTTAGATCCCCTCTCTGAAGAGAAAGGGGGAAATAAAAGGGAAAAAAAACCAGAAACTCGTGTTCAGCTCCTCAGTCATCCACCCCAAGTGACACTACTGGCCCAGGCTACCCTCTCCATCTGGTTTTCTTTTTTCCATGCTTTTATTTGGCTGCTTTAATTTTTAAGTACTTGAGTTTGAACAGATAAGCTTTGAGGGAGAGGGGGTTTTCACTATGTGAGGGGTAACCAAAAAAATTTTAAATACAATGTATTTTCCAGCTTCCTGTCTTTACACCAAAGTATTGACACTTACAAGAGATCTCTTCCTGCTGAGGTTTTTAGTTTGTTTCCAGGTTAGTCTTTTTGACCCCTGACTAATTAATTTTTCTCACCCAGAATAAGTTCGAGTGCCTTCAGCCCAAACCAGAAAGGTACAGCACTGCTCTGCAGTAGCTTCATGTGTCAGGGCTTCATGGTTTCAGCATACCTATCAGTTTGTCTTTTAAAAATAGTTGAGTTGGCCAGGCATGGTAGCTCACGCCTGTAATCCTAGCACTCTGGGAGGCCGAGGCAGGAGGATCACTTGAGCTTGGGAGGTCGAGACCAGCCTCAGCAAGAGCAAGACCCCATCTCTACTAAAAAAAAAAAAAAAAAGGAAAGAAATTAGCCGGGCATGGTGGCGCATGCATGTAGTCCCAGCTACTCGAGAGGCCGAGACAATAGGACTGCTTGAGCCCAGGAGTTTGAGGTTGCTGTGAGCTGGGATGACACCACGACACTCACTCTAGCCAGGGCAACAGAGCAAGACAAAAAAAATAGTTGAGTTTATTATCAATGCATTGATTAATGTTCACTTATACATTCCTGTACAGAAATTATGATTTTTGTGATTACAGTAACAAAATGATATTCCTTGTGAAAAAAAAAGTTGAGTTTTCCCCACCTGTTCAGTTCTCTTTGTTAAAGAAACAGAGAGATGGGAATAAAATGGATTTGGGACAAAAAATAAAAATAAAATAAATTGAATCATTGCTGCGGTATTCGCTTAATGGTAACTTATTATTCCCTTCATTCATCCTACTTTACTAATTGGAATTCTGCTATAAGGAAAAGTTGTTTTGTTTTCCCCATATATTTATTTATTCAGTAATTTATATCTGTAATGAATCATAGATATTTATTTTATTCTATTGGTTATAATCTACTAATGTGTTTATTTAATTTATTGCTCAAGTTATCCCAGATTTGTCCACTGGGAGTTCCTTCAGTTGATTTATGTGTCCTTTTGAATTCCCCATCATTTTTTTAATCCTTTCTTACTTTCCGACATCCCAGACTCATTTTGTGCATTCCCTGCCCCAGCCCTGAAATCAACCATTTCTCCAAAGAACTTTCCTTCCTTTTATTGGAAAATTGGTATTTAGAAACCAAGATCTATCCACAAAAGGTGATCCATGCTACTGGCATGTTTTTGTTTCTAGGCTCTCATGGCAGACAGAGCTAGGAATTATATAAATGAAAACACATATATACACACATTTATGTCTCTCTCTCTCTATATATATATATATATAAAAAAAACATATATATGTATAGCCATTAGTTCATACAGACATCTCCAACTTCAACACACAGGTTTCATTTTAGTCTTCCCTCTTTCCATATTTGTAATTTGTTTCTCACACAGTGTCAAATCTGGCTCTCGTTTTCCACAATATATGCTTAATTTGCTCAATTCTCCTATATAATTTCAAAAAAATAAAATATTAAATAAAAGAGTTTCAGGATTGCTAGCCCATACCCATGTGAAAAACAAATTTACTAAGTAAAGTACAATATTTGTGTACCGTTCTGTTTGTCTTTAGTCTTATAGTATGCAATCAAAATAATGTTTTTCAAAGTTATTTAGATTAGTTCTTTTTCTTCACTTCTTTCAGTGTAGTTTTATTATTAATTTGCAATGTAGTTAGATCCATTTGCTACCATTTGCAATTCCATTTGGCATTCTCCTCACCCGCTGGTTGATTTGATTGATTGATTGATTGATTGAACATTGTGAAACATTACCATCATTCTAAAATCCAGAGCTATATGAAAAAGTATATTCCAATTTGTGTCACTTCCCTCAACACTTACCACCCCATTCCCATGCCTCCATTCTTTCCACTCTGTTCTCATCCTGTAGGTAACCAATCTCCTTAGTTTCTGGTTTGTCCTTTCTGTTTTTATTTTGCACAGATAAGCACAGATGTGTACTATCTTAATCTTCTTTCTTATATAAAGGTCACACATAATAGTCTTTTGAACTTTCCTTTTTTTCACTTAACAATATATCTTTGAAATCAATTTATATCATATAGATCATACAGATCTTCTTATCATACAGATCTTCTTAATTGCTTTTTACAGCAACATAACACTCCACTGAATGTATCTAACATAGTTTATTCAACTATTCACCTTTGTACAGTCATTTAAAGTAGTTTCCAATATTTTACAATTACAAATAATGCTATGTAGGGACCGCACCCCTTGACCCCCTAAAGGTTCACTGAAAAATCACCGACATGAGACGGATTGATTAATTGGAGGAAAGGCATACAAATTTATTTAATGTGTATACTATAACAGGAGTCTTCAAAATGAAGACCCAAAGATACAGAGGAAATTGTCTATTTTTATGCTTAGGTTCAACAAAGTATGGACAGCCTCATAGAAATATGATTGGACAAAAAGAATAGGATCAAATGCTAATAGATTGAGTGGGGAAAACCAGCAAGGCCTGTCTGTCTAGATTCTTCCTGGCCTCTCTGAGCATGCATTCCTTCCTTCCAAATGTGGGGCAGGTCCCTCTCTACAATGGGGATCTATGACCTACAGTCTAACAAGGTAAGTCAGATACTTTCTTTATGACCACTTTTTACACAGAATCATTTTATGTTTTATGTCTGGCTTTCGGAAAAAGGAGTTCTGGCTGAGGACTAAACTCCAATCTTTTTCTTTTGCTCAAAATTCCTTCCAAAGGAGGCCAGATGAGTCATGCCTACGAATGACAAAGCCTCAGTAAACAGGTTTTTATGATGTTGTTTTGTTTCCCAACCTGATTCTGGTATAGCATCATGTGATAGATAAAAGACCCTTAATGTTCTTTTCAGCTAGCATCATGTGATAGATAAAAGACCCTTAAACATTCCTTTCAGCTGATTCTTGGTCTTTTGGGCAAAACCTAACTCTTTCAGCCAATGATCAACTAAAGAATCCCGAAATCCACCTATGGTTTGTAAGCCCCC
>CAUYSK010029218.1:0-17863 GCA_963575035.1 Avahi laniger | reverse complement strand
ATTGGGGCGAACAGCTTCAACAAGATGGCGAGAGACCCAGAACGGGAAGTACGGTTGACTTATATAACAGCACAAGTACACGTGGCGGAATGTGATTGGCGGCAGTCCCTGACGCACCATCAAGAGGCGGTCTCCTTTAGCGCATGCGTTAACTATAGCCAGACGAAAGCCGCGCTCCACAGGCATGAGACATAAGCATAATTTTATCTCAGAGAATTTAAACTTCTTTTAGACTAGCCATCTTTCCTACTTGAGGAATCCACTGTGCTGTAGGATATCATGAGCCTATAAATCAATTAAATCCAAATTACAAAGTCAAACGGCATCATTCCCATCCTGACATAAAACCTGCTAAAATGAACAATCTCTGGCTAGAATAAATTAAAACTTTCATAAGTTGCTATTCTATTGAGTTGTTTTTCTTCACATAGTTTCAATAACATAGAGGCAGCTTTGGGGCAGGTAGGGTCCTTAAAGACCACCTGATCTAACACCCTCATTTTATAAGTGATAAAGCAGAGGCACAGAGAAGTGGCCCCAGGTCCTGAAGGTAGCTTTTCCATAATGGGTTCATTTATATTTACACACACTAAATGTTTGGAGACCAGGCAGTTTTTATTTCATAATGATATTTATCTGAGAGTGTTATTGAGAAGAAATTATTTATAATTTGTGGCCACAAATTTTATTGAGATTTTAATTTGTGTAAGTTTTTCTTTCCCTTTACCAAGAATGTAGCCATCATTCTGTTTTGTTTTATCCCCAAGAAGACTTTGATTGCATGGATGAAAGGAGAGATTGTCCACAAACAAATGACTTTTCTGCCTTTAAGACTATCTAAGCTCCTAGAGAGGATGGGGAAAGGGAGAAGTATCTTCAGTTGAAGGATGGGAGGAAAGAAGTCAGACAAATGAAAAAAAGAAGGGAAGGTGATGGGGAGGGAAAAAGGGAGGTAGGTGCCTAGGTGCTGAGCACCTGCCCACTGCTCTTCTGAAGACCCCACTGAGCTCTGATAAGAAATGATTAATATTTTCAACACTTTATTTACACAGAATTCCCTCCCTGCTATTGTACATGCTCTCTCCAGACATCCACACCCTATGTTTGTTATCTCATAGTCTAGGAATAGCAGTTACCTCTCCAAATCTCATTTTTTTCAGAAGGATTTTATTATACAAAGAACCAATAGTATTAATCAGAACACCACAGAGTCTGAAAAAAATGCATTTATATCACTACTTCCTTTTGTTTTTGCTACGATAAGAATCTTATTTTAGATAATTTTGATTTTAACAATATTTTAAATAATTCATGGTTACTATTAGCATTCCTCCCAAATATTTCTGTTTCTATAATAACAGAAAATACCAATACATAAAAACAGAATTAGAAAGACTTAGGAAGAGGGGGTGGCAGAGGGCGGATGTTACAAAGGGCCCAAAGCAGGAATGTCTATTCATCTTGATCGATCTCTTACTGTGGAGAATAGTCATTTAGATATTCAGTCTTTTCATCAGTCTCCAGCATTAGCTTCCTTTCCCTGTTATAACAAATTACCATAAACCTAGTTGCGTAAAACACCTTAAATTCGTTATCTTCCAGTTCTGGAAGTCAGAAATCTAAAATGAGTCAGCAGGACTGTATTCCTTTCCAGAGGCTCTAGGGGGAAGGAAAACCAATGTCCCCCCCTCTTCTGTGCTCTAGAGTCTATCCATAATCCTTGGCTTGTAGCCCTGAATCATTTCAACTTCTGTTTCCACAGTTACATCTTCTCTGACTTCAATATTCCTCCCTAGGGATAAGAACCTCTGTGATTATTTTGGGCCCACCTAGATAATTCAGAATCATCTTCCCATTTCAAGATCTTTAACTTAGTTAACTCTATTCTTATTCTATTCTCTGTGAACTCAAAGGATTATTTGTGGAAATTTTAAAAAAATGTGTATAAAAGAAATATCTGTCAGAAGAATGAATCAACAGAGGCAGAAATACAAATAAAAGCCAGGGCTCTGCTGTGAATACCTTTGAGATTTTCTTCTCATCAGGGGTGTTAGCTTGGCTAAAGAAAGCTAAGAGGGGTCCTGACGTGCACTAGAATGAACTAGAAAACAAGACTTGCCTTGGAGGCCTGGGAAGCTCTGCACAGCTGTCAGCAAAACTATCTGGGAATGTTTTTCCTCCCAAGTGAATTGTATTGTAATGTGGTCCAGAAGAAAGCTTTAATTTTGGAAAAGAAATGATAATTATATGTTTAAAGGTTGAGGATAAACTCTGGAATGATGTATTTGTGTTATCTCTGTGATGCAAACAGCTCATAGGAGGAAGAATGTAGCTGACTCTGGATTTTACATAGTCTCAATAGTATTTACATATTAAAATATATAATATAAACATATTTATATTAAATTAAAATAAATTGACTTTTATTAAATTAATTAAATTATGTTATATTAATCTATGTTAAAAGTCTTATGCAGGTTGTGTGGTAGTCTTTCTCTAGAATCCTCTTCATCTATATTGCGATTTTGATATTGGAAATTTCCATAAACTACACATGATATATTTTTCCACTACAGATACCACCTAGGATTAGAGTCTACTGGGTCGTATGGGTTCCACTCGATGTTGGAAGCATTCCACGTCACCAGGTACACAGGATAGAGCTATGGATTATAATGCCATCTGTAGAATGAATATGTTGCTGCCAAAACTCAAGTAAACTTATCAACCTACCAGGAATTGAACTTCTTTTTTCATGTATGGTAGGAATGTAAGATGAAATAATCTGTCCCATACTTTGAAACTGATATCCCAGTATGCTCTGGACACTAGACCCCTACAAATTCATTGATAGCTGCCTACTAATCATCATAGGGCTTATCTCCCATCTTCTGGATCACATGTGTCTTACCAAGGCTTCCATTGCACTTGCCATTTACTGCTTGTATGTTTATCGGCATGATGCTATCTATATATTGAAATAGGTCTGATTTTCTACAGGATATACTCATGGTCCACGTTTCTTTGGATCATATTATAATAGAGGGTGGGACAGTTAACAAAGCTTTGGTACAAGACTGGAAGAGAATACTGTTATTCATTCCAAGTGAATATTAACTGTTTCTGATATTCCTTTCTGATAGGGATGGAAAAGAACATGTTGGGAAATCAGTGGCTAAATATCATGTACATGAGGTGATGCTAATCATTTCAGCTAAGATACCAAATCTTTCACAATAACTTCATTCGTGGTTGAGTTTGTGGTAATCTATAGTAGTTTCCAGTATTTTGGTTTTATAGGACCAGACTAGGTAACTAAATGTAGATATGGTGGAGCTGCCACTTTTGCTTTCTTTATTTATTTAACATGGTATCAACCTCCACAATTTTATCTGGAATATGATATTATCACTATCTGTTGGTGGTGGAGGGATATGTGAGAAGTTTCCATTTTTCTTTCTCTACCATTATAGGTCTTACCTCATAGGACAAGAAACCAGTGTAGGGGTATAATAATTGTCAAGAATGTTTACTAAAATTATACATTTGGCAACTGGGGAAAGGGCCATCAGGAAGGAACCAGTAGACACACTCTGAGTTGAACTTGCATGGTGACCTCATTTATTACTGGCCTCCCTCTGTTCCTATCCTCACAGAGAAACCATGAGGATGAGATGATTTCTGTTCTTGGGTATCAATGTCAACTCAGCTCTTACATGCAACCGTCGATCCTCAGAACGTTTGGGTATTCCTCTTTCCTCAATATATGGTTACTTAAGCAAATGGCTATATCTTTCTTTGGAATGAAAGTAATCATTACAGTGTATAATTGCTGAAGTTCTATAACATACTTCCTCTTGGGAACCCAGCCTGTTCTTTATCCAATGGGTTCAGGATTGGAAAACTGACTCGCATCTGGAAATTGAACAAGAGATTTAGACATTATATTGAGAAGACTGCTTTAAATCTTCTGATCATTCTTTCCTGAGTGGTTGTTGATGTTATAGATATTGAGCAATACCCTTCTTGGGAGCACGTCTATCTTGACTTCATGAAAACTGCATTATATCAGCCATATCTGTGGCTCTCTGCTTGCCGTGCTCCTCTGGTTGCTATTCCAGTTTTGCTGATTATGACACTAATTGAGACTGCCTTGTTTTAAAATATTAAAAGCTACTACCTAGATTCCATTATTTTGGGACCTTGCCATCTCCACTATTATCAGTGAGACCAGTCGTCTTAACATTTTCCTCCCATAAATCATAGTCTACTGTTAGGTTGTAGGTTCTGCTCTCTCACCACATTACTCATTTCTTTGTTAAATGAAGTATGTTTCTGGCCCTGCTGCAGAACATAGTCACCTCGCAGTTCACCCCACCTTAACATCGGATATCCACTCTGGCATTCCCATTTCTCTAAACCATTTCCTCTCTATTTTCAGCATCTACCATAGAAATTTTGACACTTCTATTTTACATACAGAGGGCTACCACTTTCTCCAATCTTCTAAGAGACATCCTTGCACCATTTCTTGGAATCTTTCCCAGTATTTTGTCAGAGTATTTTCAAAAACTCTGACAATTTTCAAAAACTCTAACTCATTTATTACTATTGCATATTTACCTATGCAAAAGAACTATTGTTCTTTTGCATAGGTAAATTCTCCCTCATATAATTGCATAATCTCTCTGAATTCATTTCCATATATATTTTTCCAATTCCTCTGCAGGACCAGTTGGCTTGGTCATTCAGCTCCTTAGGATATTGTCCCCTTTCTCCCTTCACGAGCCTGTCACTTTCATGGCCAGATTATGATGAGATTATAAGTCTAGTTATTGACCTATTGCTTAAGAGGACAGGGGGAATCAGATCCTGAGGAAAACACATTATGTTTTACAGGAGAAAGATTTTCTTCAAGCCAACTGGGACAATTAGCCTCTAACAGAGAAAAGTGGACCACTTCTATAGGTCCAAAGTGTTCAAAGGAATCTGGGGTTTTAATATTTTCAAGGGCATGAACCCATATGACACTACCCCTTATCTCAGGGTCCCATTTTTTCCCCAATTAGGACTTTGCACATGGCACATCAGATCTGTCTAGGTGACCTGTGCCATTTCCATTAGGTTCTGGTCCTGGTCCCCAGCTTTCTCTGTCCTCAGAATGTAGGAAACAAAAGACTGTTATATGCTGCCAAGGAGACTCTTTAACATTCACAATTACCTTTTTAATTGATAATAACCCCCAGACTTTAATTTTCTTTGTCCAGAGTATCAATTATCCCTGGCAACAATCATCCTTATAAATATTATTTCTTCTATATTTCTCAAACACCTACTATGTTGCACCTTCTGTTGCATTTCCACCTACCGGTTTCTCTCTCCAGTTCACCACCGATGAAAGTTTTAACAATTTCACTGATACCTTGTTGCAGAAGCTATCCAAGTTGCATCTACTAGAAGTGATTTGGCCCTTTCAGTCAGCTGGCTGGGGAATAATCCGACCTACCTATTATACTTTCTTGCTCTTTTACTAGAAGCGACTGTTGCAGGCCAGGTTATTGGAGCAGATTCTAAAATGGAAATTAGCACGCAGAAGGTTTAGTAGGCAGTGCTCTTGGAATTAACACCTGGGGGGATGGAAAGGAATCAGACTTGAGAAGAGGGAAAAGTTGGTCTTTAGCTGATGTCTGGTAAACTCTGAAGCTGGGATAGATCTTCAGAGTTGCTTTGATTTGGGGTAGTGAGCCAAGCCTTAAACCCCTCTATTCACCAGTGAATGGATTTAGGCTGTGTCTGGCACGGGGATATGACCTTGCACAAGGAGGCTTTCTTAGCTGAAGGCAATTTCCAAATGGTTGACAGCTGAAGGTTGTTTGACAGCAGCACTCCCCAAAACTGGGTGAACAGCAGTGTTCATAATATACCACTTGAGGCAGTTAAATTGAAAGCCACCAACACAAAGCTGTATCTATTGGTAAACGTGATTTCAGAACAGGGAACCAAAAATACATGGCTCTTGTTTCAGGAGAAGCACTGTTGCCATAGCAATAAAGCACAAATATGTCACCACTAGTACTAGCTCTGAAATGATAAAGCCCACTTGTAAAGTGATTAGAGAGGAAATATAAAACAGAGCAAAATTCAGTTACTGTACAGTTTTCTCATGAACAATACTTAAGCAGAAGCTGAAGTGTGAAAATACCTGAAGTTAGCTACATAAAATTTGAAAGGAAATAAAAATCTGTTTATGAAAAAAAAAAATCTAAGGAAGTTACTCATCAGACACACCTTCATGTGCATTTTTATTATAATTGCTGTTATTACCCTCACCATCTTCACCCCCATGTGCTGGGTGGTGGAAATTAAACTTCAAACTTAGCAAGTGGGCATGTTTTCATCTCTGTGGTTTTGGTAGACTCTTCTGGATAGCTCAGCTTCCTGATTTTACATGCTGTTTTATGGTCCTTTCTCTTCTTTCACAGAGGACCTCTGGTGTATGGGGGAGTTTACCAGACCCTGGCTGTCCCCCATAGGCAGTGGTGTGTTTGCCATCTCATCCCTGCTGGGGCTCCTAGTATCTGCCTCTTCTCTACCGCCTCCCCCAGCACCCCAGAAAGTATGTGGGGACTTATGACTTATTCCTTATGAGAGCTGGAAAGCTCTGAGAAACCACCCTCCCAGGCCCACACAGTGCGGCCAACTTAGACTTTTGCAGCCACACCAGCATCATGAGGAAAAATACTTGTCCTCAAACTATCTGACACAGTCCCTCTTCCTACCCCAAGACTTCACCTTATAGACAAGGGGTCAAGACATCAATTTCTTGCTGCCTGTTTTCCTTCTCTCTATTTCTACTCTCTTGGAACCTACTGTTTCAGTCACTTCCTGCTCAGTGACTTCCCCAGACATAATATCCTCTTCCTTCTTCTCCAGGCTGTCAGCCACCCACCTCTCCCCTGAATCTGTAATTGTGGAATGGCTGCAAACAGACATGATTTACTGGAAGGGAAATAAAAAACACAATGTTTGATGTAAATTTTATAAATACTTCTACATATATATTCGTCCCTTTTTTTATCTCTGTGTGTATATATTTCTTTTTATTAGCCACCCCCTTTTCATTTTTTAAAATTTTTTCTTTGCCTATCAATTTTAAATTATACTAGCACTATTAGATTTTACAGTGACCCATTTAAAAATAATAAGATAAGCTCTATACTTTCTGCCTAACTTTATATAACACTTTTAAGTCATTCAAAACCAGTAAAACTATTATATGTGACTTAATTTAAGCAGGATATACAATCAACAGTCCTAAAAGAAAACTTTTTCTGGTGGGATTTTGTTTCTTTGTTTGCATGTCTAAATCTTCAAAGAAAGTCCTTAATATAAAGTGTATGTTTTATTACTTCTATATCTATTTGCAAATACATGTACTTCCTAATATTTCCTTTGCCATGTATGTCAAATAAAACCTACTTCTCAGAGAAACTATCATTCCTAAAATAATTTGCTAAATTCATAGACAAAGTATATATTTTCTATAGTGCCTCCTCAAAAACATATTATAAGCCACTGAGCTGATATCTATAAACAGAGATAATAGCTCAGCTATCCAAAATGCCATTCTGAAATGCCTCAACATGAAATTTGCTGAAACATTTTAATATCTGAGCATCACAAGATGAAGCAAATATTCTTTTACTTAATGACTATCACTCTAAACAAAACATAACAATCCTTTTTAAATCCTGAACTCCAGTTATATATTTATGTTATGGATAGAGCTATCTGAGCTAAAAGTTATAATTTATGTTTCTTAGAAGAATGTTTATAAGACTATATTCTCCCTTGTATAAAATTTAAAGGGCAAAAAAAAAAGAATCAGTTACACCAAATAAGAATGAAAAACAATAAGATTAGTGATCTGCACCAGAAGACAAGTTCCATATACTTCATCAGGATGCATTTTCCATATATTAAAACCGTATTTGCTCAACTGGAGATTTTATGGTCGTAGTCTTGTAAGATGACTTTTATCACTTGAGATTTACTCTCAGAAATTACTTATAATACATAGGTATAATTTCCCTTGTTAGAAATCTGTGGTTTGGATTGTATTTTATGTACATGAAATACTAAGATCATGAGTGTCCTCCACTAGATGGAAGTAGACCTCAACCTTACCTGCAATTAGGATCCATTAGAGTTGATTGTTTTATATTTGTGTTTAGTACTAATGCATAGGTCACACCCCCAAATGAGTCTGATTCAATTGGGCTGGGGTGGGCCTGGACACTGGATTTTCCCCCAGGGTTGAGAGGCAGTGCTCCAATTCATGTCAGAACATAATCGTATGGGTTGCCCTTATAATATGGACATTCAATCTCAAGTCTCAAATATTTCTTGAATTCCCAAAGTCTGATTGTCAAATATTTAAAATCTGAATGGATAGGATAACCATATTGCAGTCTTAGATGAACTACGACAAGTTGTCCATATCATGCTACTTTCATATCACTTTGGCTTTTTTTTTTTTCAACTTGTTCCCTTCCCTTGAACTTCAAAGTGAGTTTTAAGATGGAAATTAATCTACAGAAGACAAATCCAGGCAAAAAAAAAAATGTCTAATTAATCTGCTCAATAATATGGAGAATATAATTTGGTACTAGAAGGCAATGAGTATACCAATGGG
The DNA here is from genome assembly GCA_963575035.1 of Avahi laniger. NCBI lineage: Eukaryota > Metazoa > Chordata > Mammalia > Primates > Indriidae > Avahi > Avahi laniger. Next base: position 9,168 of record CAUYSK010029218.1, on the reverse strand, counting down.
AAACCCACAATTTGCTATTTTTAGAGACTCTTCTTAGGGGGAAATGTCACTGAAAAATTACTTCAGATATAAGTTATATAGATTTCAAGAATAAAAAATGTTTATTCATTTTCAATTCTGAGATTTATTTTTATCAAATACTTTCAGCATAAGGGTTGATTTATCATTTGAAAAGACATCAGATGATTAGTGTAGCTCTGATTAATCTCAAATCCTATTCTGAAAATCAAATTTATTATTCCCTCTTCTCTTCTACATGTTAAGAGTATACAGGCCAGTGAAACACATATAATAAGGAATACTCAACTCATAACTTTAAACAAATATATTTGGGCTGTGTTGTGCCATTCTTCCTTGTTCTCATATCCACTTATGCAGACAACCTAACAACAACTGTCTTTATTGATAAAGCACATATCACCATGGCTAAACTTGTGGGTTTCAAAAATGTTCTTGTCATAGGGAAATTTATCTCTAGTCTTCAAACTGTATGTTCATTCATATTTTATGATTTTGTTCTCAAAAGCTGTGGTTGTTAAAATTGATGAGCTGCACTGGTACACACAGCATGAGCATCCTATTTCTCCAACCAAAAATCTATCACATTGTGAGAAGAAACAAAGTGAGGTGTTGGGTATGTGAACACACAGAGCCTTTTTCACTCAGTTCTGGGGAAAAAAAGAGACTACAGAGAGGCACTAACAAAATGCCATCCTTGACAGTGGCGGTGGAATGCCTTCCTGATACATTCTCAAATTTCCCAGGTCTTCTCTTCTAGTTAGTCAGAAACCAAAAGGATGGAAAAGGGCAGAGTGTTGAGATCTGTAAATGCAGCCTTCATTTTCTCAGAGAATATGAATGTGTTTACTAGACAGTACTTCTGAAACTTGAATATGCATATGAATCTCCCAGGCATCTTTTTGAAATGCAGAATTGCTTTGATAGGTCTAATATGGGGCTTGCGATTTTAAATTTCTAAGAGGTGATGTTGAGGTTACTGGGCCAATTACTCAAGCACAGCTGCCAATTACAGTCTAAGTCTATAGTTAATAGCGTAAGTTCATTTCCTTAACACGCATTAGAACCATGCCCTTTTCCAAGACCAGTGGTCAAAGGAAACAGTGGGAAACATGGGGGATTTAGGAGTCGATTGTTTATTTGTGTGCCCTGTGAATGGGTACATAAGGATGCACCAATCATCCTTAATTAAGTACCTCATTGCATCTAATTAAAGAAGAAAGAATATTCACTTCAAATTCCATTACCCTGCTCTACCTAGCAGACCTTTTGCCATTAAAATATCATGTTTCAAGAGGAAATTTCAAATAGTGATCTAATGAGTTGGTGATAAAACTACTTTCAGCCATTGGAACAGCAGTATCCAGAGCTGAATTAATGTTTTGCTGAAGTGTAAAGAAATGGAATCAGTGGCAATAAATTAATAGGTTCTGTCACTGGTGGAGCAAACTAACTTCTTTTTGAAAATTAACCTTGGCCTTTATTCTCATTTTATAGTAATGAAATTGAGAGAAGAAATACTTCATATTTATTTATAATACTGAAAGAAAAATCAAATGATCAATTCTTATCTTCATTTCCTATATATTTTTTACTTTCTGCTTTTATCATTTGGAGATTTGCATTGGATTTGATGAAGGGATTGCCAAAAAGTCTAATTGGTACCAATATTTATGGAATGCTTAATATGAACAGACAGGCACTGTTTTAGATATTAGCTCAATGAATCTCCATGAAGTTTGTACAGTTACTTTTATTTCCATTTTAAAGGTAAGGAAACTGAAAATTGAGAAACTGACTGTGGCTTACACAGCTGGTAAGTGTCAGAGGCAGGGCTTGAAACCAGGCATTCTGACTGCAGTGCCTAAGCAAGGCACCACTTTGTAATTCTGCCTTGTTATTTATATTGGTGCAAGCTGTGATTTCAGAGAAGCGAGGGATGCTCCTCAAATACAGCCCCTGCCGTAAATTCCTTCAACAGAAACCAAATCTACAGATACTTGAACTTATCTTCCACATTCATTGTCCTTATTAAATGTAGCATAAATGACCTAAAAGCACCTGCCCACTGAGTCCATAAAAGAAACAGCAATCGGTATAAATCCAACTATGCATTTCCTCTGTGCCTATAGCCAGGTTGCTAAGTCCGGGAGGAGAAGATTCACAATTGTTTGTCCTGAGTGACTCCATGTTCATTATCTCCAGCATTTTAGTTGGACACTCAGATTTCTTTAGCGATCTTTCCTTCGAAGTAATTTATATCTTTGCCACCTCAGCCTTGCCACCCATCTCCTTCTCATTCTCAGCAGAGTTTATTGGCTCTTATTTTTATTTTCCAGTGACTATTGAGTCCATTAGGCATGAAGTCCTTTAACCCTCTCACTCTCACAAACATCCCAGTGTACCTCCATCCCCCCACATTTCTCAGCTTCATTTTAGTTTTCTAGGAAATGATACCCGTCCTGTCACTGAAAACGTCCCCTGTCCCTCTGTTGCGCATGACAACCTAGCACCCTCCTCTCTGAGTCTCTTCAGCAGGTCTTTGCTCTACAGCTTCCATTCCTTCTGTGCTCAGACCCCTCCCAACATTATAAACAAAACAAAACAAAGTGAAATTACTCTTTTTAGCTAGTGCTCTATGTCACCCTTCACCCTCGTCTAAATTATTTTAAATATGCACTTGCTAACTATCTTTGCATCTTTATCTCTTCTTCTCTCATCCATCATAGTATTTATTGATTTTACATTCTTCAAAATCGCTAAAATGTCATACTAAAGTTTAATAAACATTTGTCATTTTTAAATCTCCATTTTTTTCAGCTTTTGGTATTAATTCCTTTTATTTATAATTCTCTCCCTCATTGTTTTCTAGGATTACACTTTATCTGTTTTTCCCTTGCTGAGAGTGCAAAATGGTGAAACCAGGAAATTAAAGGAAATATTTGAAGACATGATGTCATATGTTGTTTTGATATTACTCTATGGATGATGACACCAGCCATTTTAATTTTGATAACAGACTATTTCTTTGGGTTCTTCCTCAAAATAGCAGGAAAGGATATAAAACACTATTATGAGTTTCCTCATCCCTGCAGCTATCACAACTATTCTACTCTGAGAAATGGGTCCAGTGAAATATAACCAAAAAGAAGAAAGGTTCATCTCAGGCAAAGTAATACCCTTGATCCTGTGATCTTTCTTTTTGTACCATTCACCATTATAATCAAGGTCAGAGAGTTTCACAGTGGTGTTTACAGGATAGCACATGAGATTCCCCACATTTAGCTAGGTGAAGTCAAAGGCCTTAGTTTGGAAAATAGAAGGAACTTCCCATGAATTATTCTTCCAATTTCAGCAAAAATCTTATAAGGATTCTTTCCAGAATTTTGCCTGATCTCTCACTTGTAATTTGAAGAAGCCAGTTTGATGGGTTAAATATCTGTGTCTGGAAGATTTAAGTTGTTCACCAATTGTGTTTTTAAATCTCCCTATTCTTTCTCAATTCCCAGGTTTAATCTCTGCCTCAGCTTTTCATCTGTAAAATGAGGATATCAATAGCACTTACTTGAAAGGGTTGTTGTGGACATTACATCCATAAATCTATTTCATGTGTTTAATTGCTATTTTCCTTCCTCATTTCCATTAATTACATTGTGGGTCTCAGAACCACAAAAAGGCATTGAGGAACGTGAACTTTCTCCTGCTTATTAGATTGATTCATTGTATATACAACTAAAACAAGGCAAATAAACACTTTTCATCTTATGAATGATGAAATACTAGGAATCTTAGCCACCTCAATTTTCTCAAGACTTAACAGCAGATAAGAAAGCTGCCTAATGGAGTTGTCATGTGGATTAAATGATAAATTATATGATGCATTCAGTGTATGGAATTGCTTCATTACTTAATTATGGTAATTATGAGCACTATGATTTCATGTTCTATTTTGTTTACATTAACTGCAGTTAGTAATGGTGGTGATGGGAGTAATAATAACTATGAGAGTGATTTTTTTTTATTCCTATACTCTGTCAGATTAAAAAAAATTCAATTCAGTCTAGTCAGTGCCCTTCCATGTGCTGCACTTTTTTTCCTTATTGATCATTCCTGCTGCTGTTTTTCAGATGCTATCTCAGCTGATTCATCTTCCGCTCTATACTATCACTCTGGCAGATGTTTCACAACGTTGACAGAAAATTCTCAAGGAACTTCAAGATACAGTGCTGGGTTCTTTCACATCTATAATCCAAATAAATTTCTGTGGGTGTAAACCTTTCAGCCACTTGATAATTTTAATGTTTTGAAAAATATTACCTTGTAGAGATTCTAGACTTTCTCTGATTATCTTGATAAATGTATTTCCTTTCTCCTACTTTAGAGGAAGAGGCAGACGTGTGTCTGTGTGTGTGTTTGGAGCACAAAAATAGATTTTAAAGGTTAAATATCCAATATTACAAGCAAGGAAAAGATTAATACCAATTAATTAATGTCAATGAATTAACAAGGACTTGGTAGAAGAAACCTTCCTTCCTTCTACTTTTTTATGCTGCTTGTGCAGTACTCTGATTTCTTGTGGGTATTGATATGTAAGTTACTTCTTTGACATCTGGTCAGAATGTTCATTGAATAGTTACTAACTTAATTCAATTTTAGTAATAATCATATAATGACAACTGCCAGTAACACAAGGAAAGTCACCACAAAAATCTTTTGAGATATTTTGATAGCTTACAGCTATAAAATTAAAATGAAAAACTGATAGAAGGGACTATCAGATGGAGAAATTCATTTTTTTAAGAGCAACATAGCTTTCCCCCAAAGTGAGGTATTTTCCTCCTCTGGAGCCAAAACCCAGGAAGTGTACAAAACACTCAGGGTGAGGAAAAGTGACTGAATTCTTTACACCAATAGAAAAGAGTAAACTACATGCATTTATAATCCCTTCTGATCATGTATCATTGTATTATATGGGGTGGAATAAAAGATACCCTGCCTGATTTTATTTTCTGTATATCTTTCCAAAGTTATTTAAACATGAATATTCATTATGTAGAACATTCATGAAAACAATTCACATTTAAATTCTGCAGACATCTTAAAAGCTATAAATTTCTTAGGATAAACATTATTTTATGTAGTGAAAATTTTTTTCTATGTAATTTTATGATTATTTTTAAGAGTTATTATTTTAATTAAAAACACATTAATATTTTTATTCTCTATATTTCATAAACACTTCTTATATTTGCCTGCCATTTAAATTTTACAGAACACTTTTACTCTATTACCTCCTTAGCCGCCCAACATTTGCACACTGTGCTTCTCAGGATCAATACCAAAGTAATGTTGTTCTAACTTGGTTTTCCAAGTCAGTTTTGAGGGATTTTGAGGACATGCAGATACAGCCTGTAATTTTGTTAATTATTTGTTCATCAACTATACTTGATAGGGAGGTCTCATGCAAAACGCTGGGCTAAATACCAAGGTGAGTGCTTGAAACACATAGAAAATGAATAAATGAGCAATTAAAAGGATACCACTAGAAATCTTTACAACAACAACAAAACAAACCCCAAAGTAGACTTAACCAGGAAGCATCTCCTATTTCTAGGCATGGAGCTACGTTGGTGGACACTGAGAATCAAAGGGTCAGAACATCTGGAGTCTACCCAATATACCAGCTTCCGTGGAGTCACCGAAGTCCCTGTGCCACTGCCCAGACCTTCCGCAAGCTACTAACCCATACATCTCCTTAGAAAAAGGAGAACTCTCTATGCTCAGAATCAGTCTCAATCCTCTTATTCTTTTAATATCTCTCCTCTTGAAATCCCTGAACATACAAATATAATTTAATTCAAACAAGTTTTATTGCATAATCATATTTTCTGTGATTCTTTTTTATATTTACTGACAATGAAACTACCCAGTGGAGATGGAGGAAGGCGATAAGTGATGGCCCAGCAGCCACTTCAATCAAGCACTACACTAGGCACTTTAAGATACTTCATTTAATCTAAAATGTAAGGATGATTTCACACTTACGCATGCAGAGCTAGTGACTGTTGAAGTTTTGAGAGGTAAATGATCTATGCACACAAGAAATAAAAATCTCAAATACACTAGTACTTGTAATGCAATATTGATAATGTAGGAAAAATTACCATTATTCAACTGTTATTATATTTCATATTATATATTTTTTCGGATATGTTTGTATTTTTAAAAATTTTTAAATTAAGCTATGTTTAAATTTTTGTGATATTTTAAAATACTTTCTTTAGCAATTTAACTTGAATCATTGTCACTATGGATTGGCAAATAGGAAATTAATACTTTGCAGTATTGCAGCTTTACATGAAGTTTCTAAGTGGCAACTGTGTGACATGAATTGGCCAGATAATTAATATGCTTTTAGATACTGAGATAAGATTTACATGTCTATAATATATTATATATATTTTATTATGTAAGATAAACTAATGTGTCATTTTGCAAATAAATTGGTGGGAGGCTCATTCCACTGAAGAACACTGGAGACACATACCTCAGAGTGTTCCTAATTGAGATGTGAAGAGGTAGGATCTTTATGTGTAATTCCCAGCGGTCCTTGGTCAGAGAGCTGTTCCCAGGGAGCCTTAGTTCCCTGGTATTTCTAACTTGTCACCCATGTATACAGAGCTCATTGCTGGGTCAGAGGAAGTCCTCTGACAATAAGACACAAGTGCTAGATGTGGGAAGGTGATCTGGAAGGAGCGCTGGTGTGCGTGCACGGAAGGGGTGAGAGCTGAGGGGATGCTGTAAGACATTGACTGTACCTGTTACAACTTCATGTGGAGAAAGTATCCTTTTAAAATTGAGACATACATTAAAAAGACAGTTATGTAATGAATAATAGCATGGTTGTTGGAGGCTGACAGGCCAGGATTCAAATCCAGACTCTGCCATATCCTGGGAGGTTAATCTTGGGAAATTTACTTCATTTCCCTCAGTAAATTTATCTGCAAAAATGGAGAACATGGTACCCATCTCGAAATTTGTAAAGCTTAAATGAGTTAACATCTAAGCACTTAACAGAAAATCTAGTACTCAAGAAATAGTAAATATTAATGTATTCAGAAGGTAATTTGGTGTCTAAAAATATCAATACCTTTAATATATCATTTACCAACCTTACTCTAATGCATGGAATTTCCTCTGGGTCATCCTTTTCCAGCAACTGTTCAACCTGAACTTGAATCCTTCTAGTTGCAAGGCATATACAGCCTAAGGAGTCTGTTCATTCTGATTTGGGGCAGCGCTAATAGCTAACAAATACTTTTTTATTTGGGAACTTCACTTTAAATAATCTTATAGATTAAGGGGGCTTTAGACATACCTGAAACATTTGTGGGACCTATGGCAAAAAACTGGACAGTGGATTACATACTCTTTTTCTAAAAGTTAACTTCAAACTAACATAATTGATACAAAAAATCTTCTATTTTTCTGTTCTGGACAAACACTACATGATGTCACCTATACGTGGAATCTAAAATTGTCAAACACTAGAAGCAGAAAGTAGAATGGAGGCTTCCAGGGGGTTGGTGAAATAGGAATAGGGAGGTATCAAAATGTACAAAATTTTACTCATCCAAAATAAATAGAAGATCTACTACACAACATAAAACATACAATTAGCAAAATTGTATTGTACATTTAAAAAAATGCTAAAAATGTAGATCTCTTGTTAAATCTCTTACCACAAAAGGAAAAATAAAGAAAAACAAAAAAAATTAAAAATAAAACCAAAAAGCGAAGGAGGAAATGTTTGGATATACCTATCCCCTCCTCCCCCACAATCTGCCCAACACCCAGTGAATGTTATTACTATATGTGCACTTAAGTGTTGATCGGTTAATACCAATTTGATGGCGAATACATGTGGTGCTTGTTTTTCCATTCTTGGGATACTTCACTTAGTAGAATGGGTTCCGGCTCTATCCAGGATGATACAAGAGGTGCTAGATCACCGTTGTTTTTGTGACTGAGCAGAACTCCATGGTATACATATACCACATTTTATTAATCCACTCATGTTTTGATGGGCACTTGGGTTGTTTCCACTTCTTTGCAATTGTGAATTTTGCTGCTATAAACATTCTCCTGCAGATGTCTTTTTTATAGAATGTCTTTTGTTCTTCTGGGTAGATGCCGAGTAACGGGATTGCTGGATCAAATGGTAGCTGTACTTGTAGCTCTTTGAGGTATCTCCATATTACTTTCCATAGAGGTTGCACTAGTTTGCAGTCCCACCAGCAGTGAATTAGTGTTCCTATCTCTCCTCATCCACACAAACATTTACTGTTTTGAGACTTTTTGATAGAGGCCATTCTCACTGGAGATAAGTGATATCTCATTGTGGCTTTGATTTGCATTTCCCTGATGATTAGAGATGTTGAACATTTTTTCGTATGTTTCTTCACCATTAGTTTGTCTTCTTTTGAAAAGTTTCAGTTCACAACCTTTGCCCACTTTTTGATAGGGTTGTTTGATTTTTTTTCTTGCTGATTTTTCTGAGTTCTATATAGATTCTGGTTATCAGTCCTTTATGGGATGTGTAGCAGGTGAAAATTTTCTCCCATTCTGTAGGTTATCTGTTTGCTCTCGTGACAGTTTCTTTGGCTGTGCAAAAGCTTTTTAATTTGATCAGGTCCCATTTATTAATTTTTTTTGTTGTTGTTGCTGTGATTGCCTTTGGGGTCTTCTTCATAAATTCTTTGCCTAGGCCAATGTCTATAAGAGTTTTTCCAACATTTTCTTCTCGAATTCTAATTATTTCACAGCTTAGATTTAAGTCTGTTACCCACCATGAGTTGATTTTTGTGAGAGGTGAAAGGTGTGGATCCTGTTTCAGTCTTCTACATATCCAGTTTTCCCTGCACCATTTATTGAGTAAGGATTCTTGGCCGGGCGCGGTGGCTCACGCCTGTAATCCTAGCTCTCTGGGAGGCCGAAACAGGTGGATTGTTTGAGCTCAGGAGTTCGAAACCAGCCTGAGCAAGAGCGAGACCCCATCTCTACTAAAAATAGAAAGAAATTAATTGGACAACTAAAAATATATAGAAAAATTAGCCGGGCATGGTGGCACATGCTTGTAGTCCCAGCTGT
>CAUYSK010029217.1:0-11156 GCA_963575035.1 Avahi laniger | reverse complement strand
CAAGTGTCCATCAATACATGAGTAGATTAATAAAATGTGGTATATGTATACCATGGAGTACTATTCAGCTTTAAGAAACAATGGTGATATAGCACCTGTTGTATACTCCTGGATAGAGCTGGAACACATTCTACTAAGTGAGGTATCCCAAGAATGGAAAGACAAGCACCACATGTATTTATCATAAAATTGGTACCAGCTGATCAACACATAAGTGCACATATAAGAATAACATCTATAGGATGTTGGGCTAGGGGGCAGGGGGGAGAAGGGAGGAGGGACAGGTATGCATACACAAGGAATGCAATACGCATCTCCTGAAGGATAGACATATTTGAAACTTGGACTTTGGGGGCAGGTACGGCAAGGGCAACAAAAGTAACCTAAACATCTGTACCCCCATAATATGCTGAAATAAAAAAAAAGTAACAATGGTGGTATAGCATCTCTTGTATACTCCTGGATAGAGCTGGAATGGATTGTACTAAGTGAGGTATCCCAACAATGGAAAGACAAGCAGCATATGTACTCACCATCAAATTGGTATTAACTGATCAACAGACAAGTGCACATATAAGAATAACATCTATTGGATTTTGGGCAGGGGGGAGGGGGGAGGAGGGAGGAGGGGATGGGTATATGCATACACAAAGAGTGCAATGCGCACCACCCGAAAGATGGACATATTTGAAATTCGGACTTAGGGGAGAAGGGTGGGCAAGGGCAACATACGTAAACTAAACGTCTGTACCCTCATAATATGCTGAAATAAAAATTAAAAAAAAACACAATCTGTGCACCATTTACCTTTGGAATTATAATTTAGACAGTTCAATTTGTTTCAAATAGACCTTCTCTTGCCATTTCTGTGGTCCACATTGGTGTCAGTCTATCTCTCTATCCTACCAAGCATATATGAAATTTAAATGCATTTAAGAGAGTTTGGCCAAACGTTGCCTGAACTGTTATTAGCATTTTAATTTGTTACATTATGGGGAAGCATTGTTCTAATGAATTCCTCCCTCACTTTCATTCTTATATGGCTTCCTAATGGCTTAATAGTCCATCTGGATCATTTTCTCTGTAAGAGTTTAATTCTATTTACTAGTTTTGTTATCTGTAGATTTCCAATTTAAATATTTAGAAACAACACAAGATGCCATATTGCTTAAGTGTTTTAATGTAATTGTTTTGAAAGCACAAAAATACATGCTTCATGTCTTATTTTTATAAAATTTAAATGGAAGTTAATTTATACAGAAGAATAATCAAACCCCTGTAGATATGTGTAACATTCAGATATCCTGCTCTGCATGGGACATCAAATATGAACAACTAAAAAATATGCTTTCCTTTCACGCTGCTGATGTTAGGTTTTGAATTCGTGCATAAGAGGGCCCATCTTATACAATTGTTTCCTAATTATCCACTCTAGGATGATAGCAAGAAACTTAAGAATACCAAATGTCATATGTTTCTTGGATTTTTATGAAAGGAAGATGAACATTGTATTTAAAATTAGTAATAAAAATGCTCACCCAAATTTCTTACTGTACTATCTAGGTAAATAAATATTCATCAAAGACTCGAATGTTTATAGCAACACAATTTACAATTGAAAAGATGTGGAAACAATCCAAATTCCCATTGATACATGAGTGGATTAATAAAATGTGGTATATGTTTACCATGGAATACTACCCAACTACAAAAAGCAATGGTGATCCAGCACCTCTTATATTATCCTGGATAGAGATTGAGCCCATCCTTCAAAGTGAGGTATCACAGGGATGGAAAAACATGCACCACATGTACTCACCATTGAATTGGTACTAATCGATCAACACTAAGGTGCTCACATAGGTGCTCGTCAGGTGGTGAGGGGGGATTGGGAGGTAAACCCACAGCTAATGGAAATGGGACACACTGTATGGGGGAAGGACATGCTTGTAGCCCTGGCTTGAGTAACGTAAATACATTCCAATATTATCCTGAATTTAAAAATAAATAAATAAATAAAATTAACATTCAGTAAAAAAATATTCATCAAGGAAATATCCTTTGTCTCCTGGGCCTAGACAAATACAATAAACAATCCAACTCTGATTTATTAACTTTAACAGACTATAGTAGTGTACATGTGATTAAATATAGCAGAAGTATTAGTCAGAGTTCTCCCGAGAGACAGAACCAAGAGGAGATAGATAGGTAGACAGATGAGAGGGAATTTATTAGAATTCATTCATGTGATTATGAAGGTGGAGAAGTCCCACAATAGGCTGTCTGCAGGCTCGGGAAGCAAGGAAGCCAGTAGAGTGACTGAGTACAGATCCAAAGGTCTGAGAACCAGGGGATTCAATGGTATAAATCTCAGTCCAAGGCTGAAGGCTTGAGAAACTGCAGGGGCTGCTTGTACAAGTCCCAATGTCCAAAGGTCAGAGAAATTGGAGTTCTGATGTCCAAAAGGAAGCAAAGGAAGATGTCCCAGCTCCAGAAGAAAGAATAAATTAGCCTTTCCTCTGCCCATTTGTTCTATTCAGGCCCTCAGTTGATTGGATCTTGCTCACCCACACAGGGTGAGAGCAGATGATTGTTACTTAGCACACTTATTCAAATGTCAATCTCATCTAGAAATACTCTTCACAGACATACCCAGAAGTAATGCTTTACCAGCTACCCAGGTATCCCTTAATCCAGTCAAGTCAATATCTAAAATTTATCATCACAGTAGGGTACCAGTGAAAGAGAGACATTATAGGTGATTTTATGTGGGAAAGAATTACATTTTTGTTATTTTCTAAATGGCAGATTTATAATAAGTAGATCACAGATAATGCAGAACTATGTTGATTCAATGTTTTCACTGGTGGTAGTTGCCAAACAATAGATTGACTTTGCACAGACGGTATTGACTGTACATTGCTGAATCTGTTTAATGAGAGGCCTAATTTCCTTGTGGTAGTCAAATATACAGGGAATTCACATATTGAGAGAAGATTGGGCCAGAAGGTCTCCAATACTCCTTCTATCTAGGGAATCTATGATTTTATACTCTTAAAAACAATGAAGAAAAGTAAACAAACAAAAACAGGAGCCATTGGAGCATTGGCCCTATGCAATAGCTAATGGGCCTAATAGCTGTGTCCTGTTCATATTAATACTAGAAGATCAAAAATTTTTCCTTAAACACCTTCTGATCTGGCCTTGCTTCAATTCATGGGGTTCTCAACATGTTGTTTACATCTTTGGAAATTTCTGGACACATGTGCATTTGACCTTGATGTAGGAAGGAATGTATGTATGTGGAAAGATTCTATAGGGGTTAGTTTACTTTATGAAAACTCTACCTAATCTCCTTACCTCAAAATTGAGCAAGTCACCTTACATAGTGCCATTTAATGATCGCTTATTGCTTACGGATAAGAAGAAACTCCTTTGATGGGATTCCACAAACTTTTACAGGCTGATTTGAACCTACCTCTCAAACCTCAATCCCTGTTGCTTAATCCATGTGCTCTTGATCAAACTACCTATCATTCCTCTCAAATTCTTTGTTTTTCCATAACTGTGTGGCTATATGCACACTATCTCCTTTACAGGAATACCCAAAAAAATTTATCTTCTCCATTGCTTACTGAATGTCTGCTCATCCCTCAAGATTTAGCTCAAATACAAAATTTTCTCTGAGACCTTTCCCAATCTTTTAGGTAAACTTGGTCATGGCATCTTCTACTCTCCCATGGCATTTCATGAAAGCTCAAGTGTAAAACTTGCTGTATTGTATGATAACTTCCTATTTTTCAGTCTTTCCATTATTCTGAACTCCTCAGGGCCAATGAATAGTGTTTTTGTCATCTGCTACATCCCCAGTGTTTAGTTCATAGCCTCATAGAGTGTTGATATTCAGTGAGTTTTTGTTGGATAATGTATGCATGATAGGAATATTCTAATTGATAAATTGATTAAATAGAACATGCATATATTATAAGGGCAAAATGTAGGAACATTTCCAGTGTATTGTGTTCCACTGAAACTCTGGATGTATCCAAAAAATAGAGTGACTATGCTGTTTAAAAAAAAAAAACTTGAAAATGGAAGAAAGCAGAGAGTGGAGAGCAGAAGAAAGTCTTAGGAAGGAACTGAGGAACAGTGAAGTGAAGAATTTGTGGTAAGATTGTCATATAAAAAAATACTTTGTGCTTGTTCAGGTCTTAGTGCTAATTTTTTGAGAAAGTACAAACTGAAGGGATTTTGGATTTCTCCATCCATAAAGAAAGGTTAACTATTTTATGTCTTGATGGGAAATTGATACACTTGATTTTCATGCACTTGGAATTCTAAATTCTGGAGTTCTTTAAGAACTATGATTAATTACAAAAATTAAGTTGAAATCATACTTTTTGTCTCTCATAGTCATACCTTTGGAGTTCTAGGCTAGCAGTGGCTGAGCAAAAGTATATTACAATCACCCACATGCCAGAGATCAACATTTAAAACACAATGCTTTCAGAGTTGCTTTTCTACTTAACTCTAAGCTTTCATATTTTAGTACCTGTTCCTCTTGATATAGGCTGTCGCTCACGTTGAATGACATGCCAAAGATAAAAGCATCACTCCTTTGACAAAAACAAACATATTATACAAAGATCTGCAAAACATCAAATTGAATGTGGGGCTATTTTATTGTATGTTTAATTAATCAAAAGATGTTATTTAAACATTATGCTGCCTCTGCTCTATAAACAGACTGGAGCATTGTTAGAAGCATAGAATGACAACTATTGTTATTATAGTGGCAAGTTTTTTTTTTTAGTCATTTCCAATTACCAGAGATAAAGGATACACCTGGCATATTACTTCATGTCTGAAGTTTTTCACGTTTAATATTTATTTTTTATTTATTGAAGAATTGTATAATTTTAATTAATGCTATAAACTGTAATTATTTGTTTTCACTTACATTTCAAGTGAGAAGGGGAAGTTGTGAAGGTCATGATAATTTTGCTTTCCTATAGCCTGTAACTCTTAGGGGAGGCGGGCTGAAGGTGAGACATGAATTCACTAGAGAAAGAAACCAAGGGACCAGATAATGTGATCAAAACATCACCAATTGATCTCTTGTAAAAGTTTTCATTTTATTTTTAACGTTTAAGTACAATGAAACTTTTTTGCACTTAACTATGTGAAAGCAAGCATGTTCATCTTAGTATTTTGGGAGACAGAAGAATGAGAAAAACATAATCCCTCTCTTCAAAAGTGGTGCCATCTATCCCAGAAAAAAATGTCCTGTTTACATACATGCATTTTTTCTTAATTGCTTTAAGCCAAGTGTCCATAATATTTTAAATGTTTGTATATGCCATATAGTAAAGATTATGCCACAACTTTTATAAGAACTCCTCCCCTCTCTCTTTGTCTCTCTCTCATAATTAACCAGGTAAGCAAAGCAAACTTCTCAATAATGAATTAGGGAATTCCTGAATCATAATGATTTCACTTAAAATAAATCAGCAAAGAAGTAATACATTATGAATACAATAGATAATTTTAGTCAAAACCTCTTTTTAAATTTTGGTACATAGAATGATTTTCTAACTTATTTTGCTTATGTATAGATATAGAACATAAAACCACAACTTTTCTTGCAAGAACTTAGTAGGCCATTTTTAGCTACTAAATATCTAGTAATGAAGCTATGGATCAAGTTATTTTCTTGAGTGGAAGATTCTACTTTTCATAGCCATTGCTCTATATTTCAGGCTGAGCACTTCACAACCAGAATAGGCAAGATAAAGTTGGCTGTGTTTCAGACAAAGTCTAGGGAATCTTCCCAGACCAATATTTGGTTTGTGTCAGGGATTTCAGATGGTAGCAGATGATGTTTCCTTGGTGGTAAAGTATGTGTCTCTAATAACAATGTTATAAATACATTAAAAGCAAATAGATCCAGTTGAAATCTGACCTCTTTCACCTATTATTTAAGTGTCTTTGGTTGAGTGATTTATCCTTTTCAAGTCTTGGTTTCCATACCTGTAAAATTGAGATAATAAATTCTACTCTACAGTATAATTTTCCATTTTAAATAAGAAAGCATCAACCACAGTGCCTGAAGTATATTACATATTCAAAACTAGTTTTCTTTTATCCCTATGATATGTAAAAATAACACTCTATCCTTGTCCCATTTTGTTTTGGTTCATTGTATCACACTGTCCTCTTAACTTTAGGGGACAATCTTAAAAATATATACCCTTTTGTTCAAGGTACACTAGGCAAAAAATATGAATGCTTCAGTGTAAAGTTATTGCCACTACCAGAGACATGAATATAATTGTTTCTCCTATTGATAGTAAAATATTAAGAGAGTTTTTAAGCATGAAAGCTAAGAGGATATTGAGATATGGCATGGAAAGGAATGATTAAATATCTGATTCAAATCCTTACTAGAAGGCCTGTAGAGAAACACCATATAAAAATTAGGTAAGGTCTCTTAAACAATAGGTATCTTGGTTTCTCCAATTTTAGAGGCAATAATAATCCCTTCTCACTAGAAACAACATCAGAATTTTATAGTCTAATAAAAAAGTTCCTAAAGTGTTAGTACTGCTATTATTTTTAAAAGGATTCAGTAACATGTAAGGACTTTCCAAAATAATTAAATTATAATACACATTGTTCAAGATGAACATATAATGAATTTCTTACAACAAAGTGGTTAATATTACCAGAAGAAATTTGTCAGTGCAGGCAGGGAAAGCATTATTGTGGTCATACAACACAAACTTGTTAGAGCCTACAACAATCATTTTTATAATAAGAAATAGATATTAAGCTTTGTAAAATTGTTTTTAAAAGAGAAAACACAAAATTATTTTTATTCAAGGAAATCTTCAATATAAGACCTTAACAAGTTTCCTCCTATGTGAGTCTATGTAATTCTCAAAGTATGAGTAAGAGAAGTTCAGAAGATACATCATGCACGTTCCCTACCCTTAAGAAGTCTGAAATCTAATTAGGGAGATAAGGCTAACATGCTTGAAACAATAGCTTACACAGCTAATAGGATGTAACTCAAAAGTAAGCTATACAATATGAACTCTAAGTATTGCACAAACCATGAAAATAAAGAGATCATTTGTCTTCAGAGTAACTGAAGATGCCTTCAAGCATGTTGTGAAATTTGATGTGGATTTCGATGGAAATGTGGATTTCGCATAGGCAGAAGGGGGCTGCATTTATATATCAGGCCATAAGCAATACAGAAGAAAGTCATTGACTGGTAAATGAGCATATCACATCAATGTGAAAGGAACCAGAGGACACATTTTAGTGAGGACGAAGGCAGTAGCATTAGTTTAGAAGAGGTTAAAATTATGAAACACAGGCAGAGAAGTTTGAACTTGATATCATAGGAAACAACATAGAATGACATAACTTGCTAGAGATTTCCTGTCTGTGCTATACAGGAGATTGGATGTATGGATACTAACGAGTAGCCTGTTGTAAACATATGATGATAATTTGAAGGAAGCTTGAGAGGACTTAGTAACTGAATACAAATCTAAGATGTTTGCTGTTAAGAGTTTACATAATTCAGTTTCTAGAATACATTTTCAAGATATATATGAACTCTTGAAAATAATTAAATCTTCAATTAGACTATTGCCACCCATAGATTATAGAGGTGCCTCAGTCTCAGTAATGTAGGTTGAAGAGTATGCTAAAGATACTGCTGCTTTGCATAAGGTTGAGATAAGCTAGTTTTTCTGCATTTTTGAAAAAATTTAATGTGCTGTTAAAATAACCAAAATTGAACATTAGTGAGTAGATACCCACTATTTGATGCATTTATTGATAATTTTTCTATTATTACATTTATCTTGATCTAGCCCCTGGTCTTTCATACTTCCAGGTTTGATATAGAACCGTCCATTGAAACTCACTGTAAATCATTAGCTTGGAGTATGTCTTTGTTATGTCACCTGTACAACATCAAGCCATCTTGACATTAAAGATCTTTCCAGGTTTTTGCAGCTGTCAGTAGCTTAATTCTGTCTTAGAAAAGGGCTGTTAATCCACCTGATTCAAGGAATCTAAAGGATGGCTATAGTTCTCTCTCCAGCCTCCACTAATCTAGGAGGATCTTTTGATTTTTTATTCAAATAAATCAGATAATATTTTCATCGTGGCCAGAGAAGGTAATTAAAATAACTGGCTATGTCTCCATTTCAATGTGAAACCCAAATATCCTAATTTTTAGATCATAAAAGTGACATTCTTGAGAATGAAGAAAATATTTCCTACTAAAATACATTCTTTCTACTAGCTAAAGTAGGCAAAATTTCAAATAAAATATAATGATTTTCTTAGCAATACTCCAGCAGCCTCTTTTGACAAAGCTTAATTTGATATTTTTAAACTCTTTGCCATATCATAAAACTTCCAAGTTATTAAAAATTCCATTGGCTCTCAGATTTGATGAGATAGCTAATTCTCTACCCAATATAATATGATTTTTATAAAACAAATTTATTCATTCAATAAATATTTATTGAGTACATACTATGTGTCAAGCAGTCTGCTAGACTCTAAAGAGAAAATGATAGACAAGGCAGGCCAGGCAGAGGCCTTTAAAGAAACATATAGTCCAATGGATGACAGATACTCCTTGATATGGGTACAAGGAAATACAAAAACTGAAGTACAGCTCTCATCAGAGAGAATAAAAGATGTGTTAATACAAGCATTCAGAAGATAGGGTATTAAACTTTATTGTTACTAAAGCTTAATTTTATTACAAAACTCTTTTCTGAAAGGCCTGATAGCCTCATAAAATATTTATATTTCCAACACATTTTAAATAGGAGATAATTTTTACACCAAAATACAAAGTGGATAAACCTACTCATAAAGATAGAGTCAGGAAAGCCAAGGAAGACCAGAATGTAAAATGCTTCAAACTATCAAGGTTGATTAGATAATGAGGGCAGAAAAAAGGCTGTTGGATTTGGTGACCTTGTAGACAGTGGTTTGCAGCAGATTTACGGGATTCTAAACCAGATTAAGGGAATACAACAGAGTGTAATTAGTGAGAAAATGAAGGACAGAGGATAGACATTAAATATTAGAGAATTTAGAACAAAGAAATGAAGAGACATTTCTAGAATGGGTGATTAGGCTAAGTAAAGGTTTTTGTTTGTTGTTTGTTTTTAGTTTGTTTTCCTATTTAGGAAGGACATAAAAGCAATGATCTGTTTGTAAATAAGATGAGAGCAATTTTTGGTTGAAAAAACTCAATGTTTAGTACATTCTACATTTTCATGAAAGAATATGTTATAGAAACAATAACCTCACACCTATAAATATTAAACTTCATATTTCCTGGAAACCTCTTCTCAATGGTCATTAATTCTATGATCTAAATGGTACATCATACTAAAAGCTATTTGGCCATGGGATCATAAAGTGAAGATTGCTTAGTTCTAGAAATGAGGCTTTGGGAAAGTTAAATTAAGGTAGAATTTATGTCTTGACTAGGGTTGTCAGAAGAACCTGAACCAAGTATGATTTTAATATCATCATAAATTTTGAGCTATTAATTGGAATTCATTTGTTTCAAAGTGACTATTTCTTTTTCTTTTTATAGTTATATTTTCTTTTTTTTATTTCAGCATATTATGGGGGTACAGATGTTTAGGTTACTTATGTTGTCCTTGTCCCCCCCCAAGTCTGAGTTTCAAATATGTCCATTCTTCGGGTGATGTGCATTTTGGGGATGATTTTTTAAAAACAAAGTTCTATATTTTCCAAGTTTTCTGAATTATAATTAGAAAGAAAACAATAACATTTTTATTTTTATTTTTATAATCTACGTAGAGATCCATTCTCAAATCTCTCACACCAAAAGGAAATTGCTATATTACTCACTTTCACTTCCATGTAAAGTTATCACAAAGTGTAGAAAGTGAGAATCTCTGGGTTCTACATGGACAATTGTCTTTTCTTCCTCAACTCTGAAAAAATGAGTAATAGATCTCTCATTGGTTAAAATAACTTTATAGTTGTGGTTGAAGAACAAAATCAAATAGCCGCCACCACCAAGGATGTGTAACATCATCCTTCTCCTCTGGCCTAGCTCAGCCAGAACCAGAGTTACCTAAAATGAGCTTCATCTATTTACACGAAATGTGATGTATGCAAAAAGAGGGAGACATTTCAGAAGAAATATGCATTCGATGCCTCTGGTTCTTTAATGCTTATTTCTCCAGTGAATATCAATGCCACCAAGCTCAATTTCATGGGGAAAAGCTATAAGAGCTAATGGTTGGGAAGGCACCTTTGACAAGTTGAGCTCAAAGCAGAGCTGGCAGGAAAAGGTAGAGGAGGAGGAGGACAGGGGAGGAAGAAAGTCGGGGGAGGGGAAAGGAGGGAAAGTGAGAAGAGGAGAAGAGAAAGCTGAAAGGAAGGAGGGAAGGGAGAAGGAGAAACAGGAAAGAGAAGAGGACGATAGGAGGAAATATGGCTCCCAGGCCAGATTCCTGCAAGAGACTTTCTGTCTCGAGACCATGAGCGCTTCCAAAGCTCCAGCACCTCATCTCTGGCACCAACAGCATTGGCATCACCTGGGTGCTTGTTAAAATGTGGGCGCTCAGGCCCCACCCCAGACCGACTGGATAAGACTCTTCACAAAAACCTCAGGTTATCCATATGGACGCTAATGTTGGAGAAGCTCTAATGCGGCATGTCGTCCAAAGCCCATGGCTATTCTGGAATTATTTAGAAAAGGTTGAGACTGTCTCCTATCTCCCTATAGTGACCCCTAGTGGTACACCCAACAGGTAACAAGATCTATATAACAAGATGACTAAATTTTGATCTCCAGCTTGAATCAACAACTTTCCAATCTTCAGCCAGTTGATCTATCCAAGATCCCAAGCACTGGGAAGACTAGGATCCTAGCTGACCATCCTGGAGTAGAACATCTTATTTAGTCCAAGCCAAGCTGGAGGGTAGTATTTTTCTGCATATTGTTGCTGTTGGAATTCAAACACCAGATTCCTGAATGGGATTCTTCCCTGTGAGTGTTTAAAAAACACTGATACACAACTAACTTTGGGTCTCTTGATTGCGGGCACATCAGGATGGTCCATTATCCA
>CAUYSK010029216.1:0-35313 GCA_963575035.1 Avahi laniger | reverse complement strand
CTTCTATAACAATTAACTAAAAATGAATCATGAATTTATACATAAATCATAAACCACTAAGACATAGGATAAAGCTTAGGGACATAGGGCTCAGTGAAGAGTTCTTGGACATTGCACCAAAAGCATAGGCCATAAAATTTTTAAAAAATCAGTAAATTGAGCTTTACCCAAATTAAAAAGACCTGTAAAAAGAGTAGAAAGACAAGTTACAGACTAGGAAGAAACGCTTGCAAATCACATATGCATTTAGATGATATAAAAAAACTCTCAAAAGTCAACAGTAAATATATATGTACATATGGTAAAAGACATAGACATTTTACTGAAGTGCATATAAAGATGACAAGCACATGAAAAGATGTTCAAATCTCTTGCCATTAGGAAAACTCAAATTAAGACTGTGGTGTTATATTCCTATATATCTATCTAACTAAAATAAATAGTAAAAAATGCCAAATTGTGGCAAGGATGTAGAGAAACTGAATTTCTGGTGCACTGCTGGTGGGAATGCAAAGTGGTGCAGTCATTCTGGGAAACACTTTTTTCATTTTGAAAAAAATACTAACTATACATTTACTATAGAACCCAGCAATCACACTCCTTAACATACATCTCAGAGAAATAAAAACTTATTTCTACACATAAATCTCTACACGATTGTTCACAGCAGCCTTATTTTTAATGGCCCCAAATTAGAAGAAGCCAAAATGTCCTAGAATTGCTGATGATTAAACAAATTGCTACATCCATAGCATGGTATACTTCTCAACAATAAAAGAAACAAATTATTGATAAATGCAAAAATTTGGATAGATTTAGGCTGAATGAAAAAAATTAGAAAGTCACATACCAGATGATTCCATCTGTATAACATTCACGATATTACACAACTATAGAGATGGTGAACAAATTAGTGGTTTCCTGGAGTTAAGGATGGTGGGGGAAAGCAGTGGTGAGAGTCTGAAGGTGAAGCATTTCTGTACCTTGATTTTAGTGATCATTCAATTAATTTGTATGTGTGATAAAATGACAGAACATTCTCACACAGGGTACCAATGTTAATTTCCAGCATTGCTCTTGTCTTATAATTAGGTAAAAATGACTGATGGAGAAAACTGGTACTGAAGGGTACTGAGGACGTCTTTGTATTATCTTCGCAACTCCTTATGAATCTAACATTATTTCAAAATAAAAAGACAGGAAATTACATGAAAATGTAGAGGTCTCTGCCGATTTCAGAGTAGAAAAGCTCTCTTAAAAAGGCACAGATACTTGAGTCACAGTTATAAGTCTGCCCATCACAACATTAAAAAAAAGGCACGAGTAACACAACTATAAAGAGAAATATTGTACAATTGATCTAAATTAAATCAATTCTGCCAGGGAAAATAATATAAGAAAATATAAAGCCAATCCATAGATTCAGAAGAGATAGTCATAAAACATAATCATGTACATGAAAATAAAAAAAAGACAAAGCAAAGGAAAAATAGATCTAGTATATTAGGAAATTCACAGGAGAGGGAAACAGAATGGTCAATAAATGAAAGGTTCTTTCATCTCATTAGTAATCAGAGAAGTGACAAAAGATCAGATAAAATTGTATTTTTTTTTCAGTATTTATTTGGCATTTTATTTCTAGCACTGAAGCCAGTTTAGTTTTCTCCTTTCTCTTCAAGGATGCTTTAAGTACATTTGCTTGAGTGCACATAGATTTCTCTACCATTAAAATCTTGTCAAGTTTCTGTCTTCTTAATGATCCTTTTTGACTTTTAGGAAATATGGTGGTCCTTTTTATGGTAAAATTTCAAGTAATTTATAAGTTATTTTGTAAGATGTTCTTTGAAATAAAATTATATCTTTTTACAATTTTATCTGATACTTTATTTATCATTTGGGGGGATATATATTACAAATATTTTATATCACCTTTAAATATGTTACATTGCTATGACTTTTTTAATGCTGTTTAACATTTTTCTCTCTTACTATTTGTTTTTCTTGCTTTTATTCATGCCAATCTTCCATGTAACCTATCGTATATTCTACTTCTCTATTCTCCTTGATATTGTTTCCACTGAGTCCTTCAATTCTGGGACAGTTTTATTTTACCTTCTACTTCTTTTTCTGATTTCTGCCAATTGATGCTTCATCTCTTTCTGTATTTTGCCACAGTTGTGGCATTTCTACTTGGAGTTCTTTGGCTGATCTGTTAAATTCTTTGAGTTTTTGTAAACTGGAAGTTTGGGAAATTATTTTATTTGTCCAATAGCATCTCTTTTTTTTCTGCCAAGTATCCCTTTGTGGATTTTTAAAAAATTATTAATTTATTCTTTTTATATATGTATCTTTGTATATATCTCATGTTTCTTTATAATTATAAAATGCTTATATTAGGGAGGGTCTATTCTCATATTCTTTTTAGAAGACAATCTTCCTGACCCAGAAAAACTATGGAAGTGTGTTTTTGTTTGTGTTTGTGTTTATGTATGTCCATGCACTAGGTTGTGTGTTTGTTTGTATGTGTGTGAAAGTTACTCTTTTATCTTTTCACAGTCCATAGAGATTACCAGCTTCAGCAATGCTAGCTGCCTAGAGTCAATCTCCATGCCGCTATTTGATTTCTGATTCATTTGAAACACTACCACCACTCTATGGTGTTATAGTGCATCCCAGAATCTCCTACTATCAATCTATCTAATCTTTCTCTGTATTTTCAGTCAAGAAATGTATAGTTCCCCCTACAAAATGCCTGTCCCTTTTGCAGAAACAAACATTTCCAAATTTGTCCAAAATCAGATTCAGGCATCTTCCAGTATTTCCATTTGACCTTCAGGGCATTTGATCTCCACCCTAATATGTTACAAAATTTTACCTCCATATAGTGTGTGCTTTTCTTTTATTAGAAATTTGATGATTTCTGAGAGAAGGAAGGGAAACATTGTGTTATTATGCTATTTTTAAACTTGTAGTAGTTATATTTATGATAATAAAAATTTTCCTTAAATACGATTTTCAGTAGACAAAGGGTTTAGTACTTTAAGAACAGGAATTGTTCATTGATTTTATTCTAGTGAAAACAAAGTTTCCACAGAACAATGTAGTTTGCAATGTCACATTTTCTATGTATGTTAAACAGAAAAAAATTTTTTTTTTCATTTATAAAATGGTGCTTTACAGAATAAAGGGAAAAAGTGGTAAAATGGCTCTCTGATGGGAACGGTTAATCTCTGTTTTATAAGATCACCATAAAAAAAGAATGAAAAAATTGTTATAACTTAATGCTTTTGTACATTCTCTGAGAAAGCTAATAAATGATATGAAAGTAGAAATTTCAGCAATTTTGCAATTTTACATGGTCAGGGCAGATGTATCAATAGAGTTTTGTCACCAGCAGAAACCATGCTACATGGGAAGATGGATGTAATCAGTATTATATAATGTAATCAAGCCAACAATCAATGCAGATTAAATATTGACAGAAGTTCTTCTACCAGTGCTAAACTGAACAGTCCTTAAGAGGTTCTGGAAACATTATCATTATACAGTGAATTTGTGTGATAATCCTGAATCACTGGTGTTACTCATTATACCGTACAAGGCTCTGAAGATAGTGAAATGTTAAAAAAAAAAAAAGCCAAAGGCCGAGGGGCGAAAACTGACACCGGATTTAGCAGCAGCATTAAACAGAGCTCCTTAATGAGCTGATTCATAGGCCATTAACACGTCTTACATTAGGGAACATGACAGCAGATGCCCATACCTAGGAAACTGCATCTTTCTTGGCTTTCCAGACTTAGGATTCTTGTGAACACTTTGAATCATCCATATTTTACTTTATTTTCAAAAAGAGAAAGAGAAGATGAAAGAAAGAGATTTAGCTCTTGAGGATTTAGGACAATGTTTGACAGTTGGTATCAGTCATTGGATTTTCATGTTTACAAAAGCATTAACTTGGAGATCAGTGTATTTGGAGGATAGCTAAAGAGCCTAATTCAAACTTCTTCACAACACTTCTTATCAGTGCTTCACTTTATTTCTGTAGACATAATCTACCCAATACAATTTAAAGCTGGACCTAATATTAATTTTAGTGTCCTCTAAAACTTAGACAAAATGGAGATACTAATCATAGCATTTAGTCAGTTAGTAAATAAGCATTATTATCATTTATCGTAAGCTAATTAGTTCCATGAGAGGGTCAGATCCCTGGAACTTTAGAATAGCACCTGAAACTTAAAAGATGATCAATAATTATTTATTGAATGAATAAGTAGTCACAGATGTAAAAGATGATAAATAAACATTAATTGAATGAATGATTTTTTAAAAGAAGAAATAATATCATTGTCCCTGCCCTCAGATCTCTTATTTTCTAGCTATAGGAACAATTTATTTTAAAGATACTGTACCTGATCAGGTAAATTACCATAATAAAATATTGGGTCTGATAGAACTATTTGCATAGAAATGTGTGTTTATTTTTAAAGAAGAAATTATCATATAAAAATTTTGAATAATATAAATATAAAATAAGTCTACTATAATGAAAAAAAGGCTTACTTTTGACTTAATTGGAAAATCATCCAGGTTCTCAATGTATTTATGTGTAGATTAAAAATAATGCTAGTTATCTTCCCTTTATCAGATGTGTAGCATGCCAGTATTTTCTCGTATTCTGTAGGTTGTCTGTTTGCTCTTGTGATAGTTTCCTTGGCTGTGCAGAAGCTTTTAATTTGATCTATAATCTATATAGAATTCAGGTAAATTAGCAAGAAAAAAATCAAACAACCCTATCAAAAAATGGGCAAAGGACATGAACAGAAACTTTTTAAAAGAAGATAGAATACTGGGCAAAAAACATATGAAAAAATGTTCAACATCTATAATCATCAGGAAAATGCAAATCAAAACCACAATGAGATATCACTTAACTCCAGTGAGAATGGCTTTTTTCAAAATGTCCCAAAATATTAAATGTTGGGATGGATGGAGAGACATAGGAACACTCATACGCTGCTGGTGGGACTGCAAACTAGCACAACGTCTGTGGAAAGTTAGATGGAGATACCTCAAAAAGTTACAAGTAGAACTACCATTTGATCCAGCAATCCCATTACTGAGCATCTACCCAAAGGAACAAAAGATATTCAATAAAAAAGACATCTACACTGCAATGTTTATAGCAGTTGCAAAGATGTGGAAACAACCCAAGTGCCCATCAATACATGAGTGGATTAGTAAACTGTGATACATGTATACCATGGAGTTCTACTCAGTCACAAAAACAATGGTAATCTAGCACGTCTTATATTATCCTGGATAGAGCTGGAGTCTAATCTACTAAGTGAAGTATCACAAGAATGGAAAAACAAGCACCGCATGTACTCACCATCAAATTGGTATTAATTGATCAACACTTAATGTGTACATATAGTAATAACATTCATCCTGTGTGGGACAGGTATGTGGGAGGAAGGAGGAGGGGATGGGTACATTCACACCTAATGGGTGCGGTGCGCACTGTTTGTGTGATGGAAACGCTTGTAGCTCTGACTCCAGCGGTGCAAAAGCAATGTATGTAACCTAAGCGTTTGTACCCCCATAATATTCTGAAATAAATAAATAAATAAGTGGAAAAAATTAAAATATGATTACTCTCTGTCATAAAACATCCAAAAAATCTACATATTAGGGAGGTATACTGGAGGTATATTAGGGTACCATAAAGTATACTGGTACCTATATTTGTGAACTGATCAGTTGCATACTAGAATGATCACGTATTTGTATGGGTTTTATTTTCCTTCTGAGGGGAGAGAGAGGAGATAATTCACCTGCTTTTCACCTAATTTGGCTAAATTCTTCCTGATTTCTGTGAACAAATTTTCAGAGGGTCTTTAAATTCCCAGCCCTCTTTATCAAGCTCTATTTACTATTGGAGAAACTTTGCATTTTCTTTCCTGCTCAAGAAAAGCACTTTCAGATATTTTTTTCTGCAAAAGAAGAAAATCACTAATCCATTCCCTAGAGAATAAGGTTCTTAATCCTCATAGTATGCAAGAAATGGGTTGTATCTAACAATAACATCAGCTGGGTATTATTGCTTACAAAAATGACAGGTTCCCCTGGAATTAAATTTACCTGATAATTCAAAAATGGCAGAGCTTTAGGGTCCTTCATTTCTCTGAATTGAGTTTTATACATCACCCTTTCTACCAGGAATCATATATTTGAATTTTTATTTATGAACCCTTTCCAAACAGACAATAAATTCAATATCTCATTGCTTATTATATGCATCTGCAACACATGTTCTATTTATCCCTGTGGTGACTTGTAAACATGATTTCAGCACATAGCTATTTCTGCAGAGTTATTTCTATTTTGCATCCTAACTTTTTCTCACCTATATCTCCCACCCCAGACTTTATTATTTTCATCATTGTTAATACTGGATGCCATAAATATTGTAAGTTAGAACCTTCAAAATTATACTTTATAGGAAATGTTCTCATATATAAAGGCACTATGAATATAAAATTTGAATTTTTAAATAGGATATTTTATCAAATTCAACATCAAACCAACAACACCCTCTATAACAACAATTTGCCAAATGGAGACATGTCATGCTCTGAATGAGTATTATCCTTCATGCTGATAGGTGAAATTAATGAAATAATTAAAAAGCCATAAAAGGAAAATGAAGAGTGTCAGAAGACACCAACAAGATGGAAAACAAAGTATTTCTGGCATGGTAATGTGATTGCCCAAATAAAACAACAACAACAAAATAACCTTTCTCCAATCTCAAGAAGGAGAATGAAATTTCATTCACAGAGTTGAAAAATTTTCCATGTAGTTGGCATATTTTCTTTAAATTCTAGAGTCAATCTACGTCACAATGGAGCATTGTCCTTATACTTTGTCGAGATAAAGCAAGCTAACCAGGTACTTTATAGGAAATTTTAAAGAAAAAATGTATAATTTAGCCATATTTTCTATGAAAGATCCATTGGCCTTTGCAACATAAGAGCTTAGAGACATCAGCAGATAAGGAAGCACAAAGTATCTCAGATAACACATGACATTGTAGGAATTATTGCATTTTTTCTAAACTAGAAAAATCCCATTAGAAAAGAACTCTTGAAGGTTCATAGCATTTCCCCATTGTTAGGTCTAGACACCATTTTATCATCTTTTCCACATATTAGTGTCTATTAGAAAAATACAAGGTGAAGATGAGGAGCAACGAAATTTACGTGCTGTGATTTCTCATGGAGAAGAGAAGCACTGTCCAGAAACCTGTCGACCAAACAATCCCCAGAAAAATGTTCTTAACTTTTGAACATCTGAATTATTGAAACAGTCAAACGAAGTTGTTCTGTAATGTGAACATGCTCTATAACGAGAAGAAACCTCTTCTATAATGAAAGAATCTTGTTTGTTTATGGTGTCCTCATATCAACCAGAAGGAAGAATAGTAGTTCCCTGGTGTTTGGAAACTGAAGGCAAAGGAGAAAAAGTAATAGGAATCCTTGTTATCCTAATCATATTCTTGCATGCATTCACTTATTGCTTATTTTCTCTAGTCTGCACCTTACAGAGAGTCCCATTAGTGCTTTCCACTGATAAGGATCATATAAAACCACATCTGTATGATGAAGTACTCCTTTATTTCCCACAGTTTGGATCAAAGTATTATTTTAAGTCAACACTTAAGTGGTACAAAAAAGAGGGATAAATTAGATTCTGCAAATGGCCAAAATTTTAGGAGGAACTGTCGAAAGACCAATGATCATTGGTGGCAACTATGACCATTACACAAAGGAGCAGCAACTGTTACCAAGGGTGGAAATTTCCATTCTATTTTGTTGTGAAATAGGGAATTATTAATACTTTTCTTCTCTATTGCAGTGAGGTTAATCAGTCTGGGAAATATTATAATAAACAGTAAGTATATGGGACTGAACTTCCTGTTATACTGAATAAAACAACCACTTCTGCATCTAACACCTGAGTAGAACCACTCATCCGTAAAACACAACATGATGAAAGATTATTCTCATTTCTTCTTTCATTCACACATGCATATATACACATGTTTAGTTGATAGGTATGAGGAAAGAGCAACAAAACCTACATTGTTGTTTTGTTGAAGCATGGGCGGTTGTATTACCAAGGTATTTTGGGCAAGACCTAACTCAGCATCTCTTACAAAGTGAAGAACTCAAGGCATCTCTTGAGAGATCAGGCATTTCTAAGCTCTGAATGGGCAGTAAATCAGGACTTTAAGGAGTCTGGTACTTCCAAACTGATGTGCTAGCAAAGATCAGCAGAAGAAATGTGTGAATGTCATCATGTACATGTCTCGAAGGACTGAAAATGTTTAAAGCATCACGCAAGGGAAAAGTCCAGAAAGCCACCATGGCAGGTCCTGTTACAGATCCCTTTTCAGTAATGAAGGATTTATTCTCCCCGGTAGCTGGCAAGTTTACTCTCCTTGTCAAGGATTCTGCATCCAATGACTGATTATCACAGGCATACAAATACCCAATCACCTCACTCCAATACAGTCCAGGTGCAACTCCCTGTAGGGTTGGCTGATGTTTCCCACTAAATAAATTTCTGCTCAACTTCTCCCTTGGCCCTGTCTGGCTCCTTTTCATCCTATCTTTTCCTCCCTCCCCTCCTTTCCCTTCTTTTCCCTTCCCTTCACTCTTTTTTCTTCAGATGCTGATTTCAGGAGACCTCCTCATAAACTTTCTGTATGCTGATCTGCTTATTGGGAAGCCCAGCCTCTACTGCCAGGTAGTTTGGGGCTCTCTCGACAACAGTAAAAAAGATGATGCTTCAGGGCCAGGGTTGCTTGCACTTTTTATATTTTCCTACCACTTATGGTGACCCTAATTCTTTGAGTGTATATTGAAGACCAAAGGAAGGTAAAGAAAAGGGAAGACATAGGTGCTCCTAATTGATCCAGGGTAGAGATACTTGAATTCTCCTAAATTTCCCACATACTTGAGAGAATTATATCAGTCCTATCTCTTTTATAGCTGAAAGAATGAGAATTATTCAGGAAATACATGTCAGTAACTCCTGCTTTCTTAGCCTGCTGGAAAAAAAATGCACTCTGTAATAATTTACAACACTTATACAACAATTTCATGTGAATAGATCAGTAAAACTAGGAAATAGACAAGAAACTCCAGATAAAGGAAGGAAATTATATTTCAGGGATTCCTACTGTATATATGGCAGCGTGCTAGGCATCTTGCATATGCTAGCACTGTTCTGACAACAATGCTGTGGAGTTGTCATTCTATATTCATTCTACAAAAAAGTAATTAAAGATCAGAAATAGTAAATTACTTGCTCAAGGTCAGAAAATTGGAGAAAACATTCATATAACCATCTGATAAAAAAAGTCCATGTTCTTCACCTATGTCATACTCCCAAAGATTAGGAGAAAAATGGGAATATTTTCAAATCAGATTTCATTTTGAAAATGTATATTTTGTCAATTAAAGAGTTTAGTTGGAACAAATTGTAGCATCTTTCTCAAGCTAGATTGTCGAAACAAATTGCTCTAATGTAATACCATCGTAGATTCACTAAGTCAAACATATTCTGACTTTATTCACTTGTGCTGTTCCCACTGATATAAAGGCTTTTTCAGTAAAAGATTTATTGTAGTCACACCAAGCCCGAAAATCCATAAAATTTTATGTGCAAAAGTTATTTCTTGCAAAGAAAAAAATACTTATGCATAATAAAGGTCATGTCTTGAACTGCAATCTGGACATTTGTATTACTGTGAGCCAGCAAATCCTTTGCCCTGATATTCCAAAATGTAAAGTGTCTGCTCTTTAAATTACAGTGTTACTCATCTCACAGTACAGTGCTTTAATCTATGGTAATTACCAAAAATAAGTTTCTTGATAAAATATCTCATTGAGGAGGTGTGTTCTGAAATAAATTTATTTTTAATAACTACTGTAGATCCAGTAGATGCTGATGACATTAAAATTTTGAAAACTATATTCTATCAAATTTGAATTTTGTCTAAGATTATATCAAAAAATTAAAATGATAATGAAAAGGACCTAGGAAAAGCCTCTCAGTTCACCTTAAAATCAATCTAAAATCTCTAAATAACAAGTATAATAATTAGGAAAAATTAAGGGAAGGGGTAATATTGATTGTATATTTTTAACTAATCGCATCAACTGATTAAGTCAGTTTATAAGTCTTTGGAAAGTGAATTAAGAGTGTGCAACCTGAGGTCTGCCAGGTGCCAAAGAGATCACCTCTAGAAATAAGGTACAGTCAAGACATCATGCTTATTATTAGTAATGTGTAATTGATCATGAATGTGAAGAAGGGAACGATCTCAGAGCCACGATGATGAGTTTTGCTTCTCTTGGGTTCTGGAGCCAAGCCAAAGAGGGAAAGATAGGGTGACTTATGAGCTTGAGATCTTGTACTTTGCTCCCTCTATTCTCCCAGAGTCAAAAGTTATGACTGATGAAAATGGAACTTACTTCGTTCTGGCTAATGGACAATGGACTATAATTGTCTTAAGAAGATGCATTAGTCTTATCCCTATGAATCTGTACTTGTATCATTATAATAAGACAATTAAATTTACACTGGACTGTATAATAGACCTAAAAGTCTGACAATGAATAACTGTAATTGATTACAGTTCACTGTATTCTCAAATAATTTCAAGCAAGGTTTGTTATTCTGCAGTGAAATTTAGGAGCTTATTGTCTTTGTCTAGCCTGTTTTATTATTTGAACCAAATCATGGATCAGTATTCTAGAAAGTATGATTGTTTATATAGACACATAGATTTGAATCAATCAACCTATGCACACCTACTAAGTAACTACTAAGTGCAAGATAGGTCAGTGTGGGAATTAAATACACACACACACACACACACACACACACACAACCCATGACCCTTATTTTATAAATCTTATAATATAGTTGAGAAAAATATAAATGTAAAAAGTTAATGTTATAGAAATTCATGAATGCAAAGCAACACCAACTTTAACAACAAAACAAGGAATATTCACACATAACAAAGGAAAAAATTCTCATGGTACATTTCCTCGTCTTCACCACTGCATTTATTTTTTGATAAAAGCCTAAGCAACATAAAGTCTACCTTGTATATAGTCTATAAAGTGTTGATAAGAATCAAAATGTTTTAACCCTATGTTATCATCTCTGGTATATTATAGTAAAGAACCAATTGAAAGTGAAATCTTTAAACCAGTTTATATTTTATTAATCTTGTTGAGTTTTCTAATTAGGTGTCCAGTTATGATATATTTTCAACTAGAGGCAAGTAATACTATGTAAAATGGTGCATTTGGCTTATGTTAATTATAGAATATGCTTTGCAGTTCATTTAAAGAAAAATATTTCTGGATTTAGAACTAAACTTAGAACCCCTCATTTTACAGTGAAAATTCAGAGACTATAAATCTTGTCTGTGATAGTTTAGCTGGTAGATGACAGAAGCTGTGCTATCGGTCAAGGTCTCTTTACCCAGGAGTCCAATACTCTTTCTGTCTTGTCAACTTTGAATAGAGCTTTACATAACAGGATAATATTTGTACATCTCACATCCATTATTACGCTTGACTGTGATGACACTCCCTTGAAGTATCCATGCTAATATGTTAGAGAAAGTGTTTGGTATTTACTGAGACAATGCTGCAATCAAGCATTTTTCTAGGCACTTAACTGCTCAAAAAACTGGGGTTTATAAAAGGTTAAGTCTCATATCCAAAGTTGCATAACTATTAATAATAAAAAAACAGAGCTAAGACATTAATGAAAGTACTCTGACTCTATTTAGTGTCTTGTCCAATTTGCCATTCTGCTCACCAATATAATTATATCTGATTTTCCTTCCCTTAAAAATCATTAAATAAATACTATGTGCTAGCAAAAAATATTAGAACTTAAAAATAAAAATAAATAAAATGTATACCCCGCCATTAATTAGCTTAAAGATCAGATAACAGAGAATAAGTATTTAAATAAACAGTTATATTGCAGTGTGATGTGATAATACTGAAGGTGTGCCCTGTCAGGTACAATGGGGACATAAAGGAACTCAAGGTTCTATAACTGACTCTTTTACTCTCTTTGATTAAATTTAAAAGGCAAATAGAAGTGGAATATTTTGTTATAGAATTTGCCACAATTTATTGGGCTGTATATTTACCAGGATTTCCATCTATTATTGTGTATCTGGTAACAATTATATGGAAAGTAGCTCAGGAATTATATTAACTGTAAATTTTAACTGTTTAATCTCCATTTACATTTATAATCGATTATTATTTAGTCTTACTATTTATACTACTTGACAGTTACAAATATGTCAAAGGTAGGTACCAAAAGTAAAAAGTAAAATGGAAGAAGAATATTGGTTTGTACATTCATTTTAGTTTTGCAGGGGTGGTGGTGGGAATACATACTACATTGAGAAATAAGAATTTGATTTAGTCTACCAGGTAGAAAATGGGTTCCTCCCAAAGAATACATCACTTTGACTGTAAAAACAAGTAACCTCTCCAAGTTTAAAATGTGTTATATATTAAATTATATTTGCATAAAACATGGCTAATTTGAATTTGTAATGTCAATTATCTTTTCTGAATCAGAAATGTAGACAGTGACAAATCTTTAAATTTGAGAGAAAAAAAAGGTAGTGTAAAGTTTGTGATTTTAGAACCACTGCTAATAATAATTTGAGTACTTTAAATTTATGAAATTGAAAAAAAATTTGCACACATTACTTTATTTGATCCTCACAAGCACCCTTAGTTTTGACTTACTATTGCTATTCTCTTTTAAAGATAATGAAATTGTGACTCAGAGAGATTGCATGACTGAACCTATTTCACTTGGCTACTGAAGGGCTGAGGTGATATTCCAACCCAGGTTATTGTCTCTGCCCTTTCTATTAGTATTATTAATACATTTTGTTTCTCTTAATTGTATGATGCTCCACATTGCTCTGAAATTAACTATAATCATTCTTCAATAAAATGCTGATATATGGTTTTTTCAATATGTTGATTTTTAACAGTCAAATTTATATAAGTTACATAGAGAAATTTTTTCCTGTTTAGTAGCCGGTTCCATTAGTTCTGACACACACATATACTTGTGTGACTACATGACCAGCAAGACATGGAACAGTCTTGTCACCTCAACATATTCCCTTATACCCTTTGTAGTGAACTTCTTCCTCCAGCTCCAGGTCCTGACAACAACTGATCTCTTTTCTTTCCCTATAGATTTGCCTTTTGAGAATGTCATAGTAATGAAATTATATGGGCAGTGCCAACTTCTAGGGATTGCAACCTATGCAATTATACAAGGCCCTGTGCTTAGAAAGGTTCTGTGCTTGGTTTAAAGCACTACTGTCACTGTATTGAAAGTCTTGTTTTTTCAATAATAAGACCCTTTATTTCCATTTTGCACTGAGAACTACAAATTATATAGCCAAACCAATGTACAATATGTAAGTACTTGAGTGTGGCTTCTTTCCCTTAGAATAATGCCTTTGAATTTATCCATGTTGTATGTATAGTAGTTTGTTTCTTTTTTTGTTGCCCAAGTGATTTTTCCATTGTAAGGATCTACCACATTGGTTTATTCGTTCACTAGTTAAAGAACACTTTTGGCCAGGTGCAGTGGCTCATGCCTGTAATACTAGCACTTTGGGAAGTCAAAGTGGGAGGATCACTTGAGCCCATGAATTCAAGACCAGCCTGGGCAACAGCAAGACATCATCTCTACAAAAACTTTTAAAAATAAGCACCACATGTGCTCACCGTCAAATTGGTTTTAACTGATCAACACCTAAGTGCACATATAGGAATAACATTCATCGGGTGTTGGGCAGATGGAGGGGAGAGGAGGGGATGGTTATATACATACATAATGAGTGCTATGTGCACCATCTGGGGGATGGGCACACTTGAAGCTCGGACTCGGGGGTGGGGGGTAAGGGCAATATACGTAACCTAAACATTTGTACCCCCATAATATGATGAAATAAAAATGCAATAAAATAAAATAAACATTAGCTAGGTGTGGTAGCTGATGCCTATTGTCCCAACTTCTTGGGAGGCTGAGGCAGGAGGATATAGCTTGAGCCCAGGAGTTTGAGGATGCTGTGAGCTATAACACATGCACTCTAGGCTGGGAAACAGAGTGAGATCCTGTCTCCAAAAAGAGTAAAAACAAAAAACAAAAACATTAAGAACATTTTCATTGTTTCCAGTTTGGGGCAATTATAAATAAAACAACTATAAACATCCACATATTTGTGTGTATGAACATGAATTTTTATTTCTCCTAGGTAATGACCTAACAGTTCAAATGCTGGTTTATGTGATAAATATGTTTGTTTTATAAGAAATTTACAAGCTTTTTTCTAGAACAGCTCTACTCGCCAGCAGTATTAGATGGATGATTCAATCAGGCCAGCAGTATTAGATTAATGATTGTTCCACATCTTCACTAGCATTTGGTATTCTCATTCTTTATTTTTTTCCTTGATTTCATTTCAGCCATTCCAAGGCTTGCAGTATTATTTCATTGTGCATTTTACTTTGTGTTCCCCTAAGAACTAATGATATAAAGGAAGTTTTCATGTGTTATTTTTTGCCATCTATGTATCTTTTTTAGTGAACTGACTTTTAAAATATTTTGCTCATTTAAAATTTTTTATTACTATTCTTATTTTTGAGGGTTCTTTATATATTCTGGATACAAATCCTTTATCATACATATTAATATATTTTGCAATTACTTTCTCTCAGTGTATGACTTCACTTTCTTAATAGCATCTTTCAAAGAGCAGAAATTATATGCTTTAATAAGTATCCTTCTTGATAATGCACTGAATTTGATCTTCTTCTGTTGAAGTGGGGAGGTAGGAAATGTAACAAGTTTGGTTTACCACTTAGGAGCCAAGGAGATTTGCTAGCCAAGATGGAGAAAGTTTTAGCTCTGATCCTAGTTATAATACATATCTTGTGATTTAGGATGTTTGGAGATTCTAAGGCTCAGTCCAGCCTTGGGAAAAAATAATGTTATGTCTGATTACCAAATTCAGTTATAAAAGTGAAAGGGAGTAATACCAAGTTGACAGCATTGGCTTAATGCTTAATCAGGATTATTTCTTGATCACCAAAAAATGTATTAGATTATCATGAATTTATATGATTTGGACATTATATTTTCACAGTGCTTCAATGTTCCAATTATAATTATTTTGCATATATAAAATTAAATTAAGTCAAATACATAGCAATTACATTATATCTTAAAAAGCATTCATTTTGACTCCAAAGCTACTTTAATTTGATTTCATCAGTATTGTTCTGTTATCAATTTATTTGTGTATATGTATATGTGTGTGCATATATAGACATACATAAATACACATACATGTGCAGATATATAAATACTAAATTTTCACAACTCTCTGAAGTGTATATTAGTCAGATGCTGTCAAAATAATCCCATGTAACAAATCATCCCCAAATTCAATGACCTATTATTAATACAATAAACCTGCATTTGCATTTATTTTCTCTGAGTCATTAATCTAGGTTTACTCAGCATGTCTGGTCTGCTATAGATTGGTGGGGCTTAGTTTCAGTCTACAGTTTGAGATCAGATTTACTCTATGTGTCTCCCATGATTCTAGGTTTGGTGCTTTCCCCAAATGTTCTTATGATAATGACAGAGTATAAAAGAGCAAACAGAAACAGTCAATGTTACTGCAGGCCTTGGCCTGGAACTGGCACTATCACACATGCCCAAATTCTATTGGCCAAAGAAAGTTACATGGCCTAGTTGGAGGGCAGTATACTCCTTTCACTGTCATGAAGGACACTAAAAAATCACATGGCTCAGGCAAAATATATAATTCTAACATGTAGGGAACTGAGAAAAATGATTCAGAAAATTGAGGTATAGAAAGGCCATATAACTTATATGCAATGTCTTACTCATGTCAGTTTCTGCCCACATCACCTTCTTTTTAATAAAAAAAAGGGTTTGTTAAGGTAAGAGTTTATGTATTTTTTAAAGTTGTGTATGTAATAAAAATTATATATATATATATATTGTGTGTGTGCATAGTTAGCTGTTTGAGGGGCTAGTGTTGGGGAGCTATTAAATGACAATACAGAAGAAGTAAAACTTGTAGTTGGTGGACTGTATGGTCTTCAAAAAGTCATCTCACCTTCTCTTTTGTAAATCAGCAACATCTCATATATTAGAAGGAAACAAAATTAATACTATGGAAATGATATTTGGAGGGGAAATTTTATAATAAAATTTTAAGGTAAAATATATTCCAGAATTTTGTAAGACGAAAACTTTATTTGGATTATTTTTCTTTATTTGGAATTTTTAGCCCTAAATAGATGTAGCCTAAATTAAGTCTCAGTGTAGCACAGCTTTCTCTACAGCTAGTGTTCACCAAATTGTTTTATATGTCTAGATTCAGTTAAAAAAAGTGGTACATTTACCCCATTCCATAAGTTTTTGGAAGAAAAGAGTGCTGAAGACACAATTAATGAGTGCTCTATGGTTTTTAAAACCTGTTACACTGTCCCCTTAGGCACTGCTTTGTGGATCAAGGCTCTCTCTCAAGACCTATCTATTGTTCTCCATGTCACATTTCTCCTTCATCTTTCTATACTTTTGTATATCTTTCTTATTCTCTCTTCTCACTTTCTCTTTGTTATCCCCTTCTGTTTTGTTTAAGCATAATATTTATAAGTTTCTCCACCTAATCTACTGCATTTTTCACTCTTCAAGGACAGAAAGTATGTCTCAGTCATCTCTGTCTTCTCAGACTTGGCAAATTAAAAGGAACTCCTACAAGTAAGTCAGGCATCTGAAAACTACAATGTAGTAATAGCACTTTTGATCCAATTTTTACAATGTTTATATGCATATTTCAATATTTAGTTTTAAAGATGTTTTCTTACAATATAGTGAGGAGGAGCCCTGCAAATTAGTGACAGTTTTAATGGCCCAAAACATTTTATAGAAATCAGAATTCATCAAAACACTTGGGTTGTTTCATATTTGTAGCTAACATAGAAAATGTCTATAAAGCTCTAAACCGTTTCTGAAATTACTCTTCAAAAGACTAACTCTTAGCCAAAGAGCCTTTTATAATTTTATGATTCTTTGCAAATTGAGACAGAGGAAAACATATTCCACTTAAAAAAGCAACTGCAAACTCCCAGTCCAGACAAGATGGCATAGACTCATCTCTACCTGTTTCTTCCCCTAAGTACAATTATTAATCCTGGAAATACTCAAGTGACGTTCAAAGCAAAGTTTTGAAAGATGGATACAGGAAAGTTGGGGATTGAGACTGGGGACCTAGAACTGCAGGAACCATGTAGTAGCAGGGCATCTTACTACCTGCTTCCCCAACAGAGGTGTTAGACCAGACTCAGAATCTCCTGACCCCAAACAACAGATGGCAGAGCAGGGAGACTCACTCTTCTCTAATCTAACAGTGGTCCTGCCTATAAAAGGCCAGAACGGACAAGGGGGAAGCATCAGAAATCCTGCTGACAATAAGCAGCCAGGGGAAATCTACCCTTTCCCTCTATAGCCTGAGACTTCCCTCCTACCCTGAGGCACTCAGTGTCTGGGGGCACAGGTGAGGGGGCTCTCCCCACAGCGAGTGACCAGCAGGAGAAGAGCTCTCCGTTGTCCATGGAGAGGAGAATCTGACTACCACAAGTGGCCAACACAGGAAGTGCTCTTCATCCCTGCAGGCCACCGCTTCGCCCCAAAAGGCAGCTTTCAACCAATAACTAACGGAAGTTGGTGAAGTTCCCTTATTCCTTGAAGGAAGAACTCAGAGGGACATGTTTTCCACTGGCCCACAGAATTCCCCAGAGGGCATAAGCTTCAGTTTCCCACAGTGTTAACATGTTTAATAACACACTTATTATTGGCTATCTTCCATCCCCTTTCTTACCTCTCCACAACCTTACTGGTTTTTCCTGGAATATCTTTTTAAATAATGTACTTGCATTTTAATCTTCTTCTAAACCAACCTAAACACTCTCTCTATTTTCAATGAAGTAAGAAAAAAACACTACAGACAAACATGCAAAAAGCTCTTTCATGTTTTCCCCTTTGCTTGTTTGGTCCTTGTAAATACTGTGTTAGACATTTATAGATGTATACTAAACAAAATTTAAGATTAATCAAATCCTTACCACCCTCCTCAAAAATACAATGACCTTAGGGCTTTCTTACTCTTCTCTAATTTTCATGTTATATGGTATCATTCTCTTGGTTTTTAGTTTTCTCCTACATCTATTTTTTAATTTTTATTTATTACAGATATATTAATTATATATATTTATGGGATACCTGTGATTTTTTGATACAGGCATACAATATGTGATAATCAAATCAGCATAACTGGAATATCCATCACCTCAAGCATTTATCATTTCTTTGTGTTAGGAACATTCCAGTTCCACCCTTTTAGCTATTTTAAAGTATACCATGACTTATTGTTGACTATAGTCACTTTGTTAAGTGCTAGCAAATATTATTCATTACATATTATGATTATTTTAGAAATTTGTTGAATAAATTTGTCTACATGTCACCAAATTCTTCAAAGTCACTTCTTGTAGTTAAAACGTTTTTTTAAAGTATCTCCTTTTTTCCCAGTGTCCTCCTTTAGTAATAGCCCTCCTTTACTAGTTTGTGTAACAAAGGTCTATTGATTATAAACAACTCTGTTGTTTGTGTGGGTTTTTTGTTACATTCAATTTCAAGTTTTTTAATTAATATTACTTTAATTGACATCATAACTCTATACATTTATGGGGTACAAAGTGATGTTTATGATATATGTACACAATGTAAATGATTAAATCAAACTAATTAATATATCCATTGCCTCACTTTCTTATTTCTTGTGACAAGGCATTTTACTTTCTTATTTATTTTGAAACATACAATACATTATTGTTGATTATAATCACCTTGCTGTACAATAGATCTCAAAATTTACTGCCCCTCTATCTACCTGACACCTTGTACCATTTGACCAACAGCTTCCTATTCCCTTCCTATGTGTCCCCTACCCCCATCCTCTGGTAACCATCATTCTCCTCTCTACTTCTCCAAGTTCAACTTTTTAGATTCTTTCTTACTTAACTTAGCATAATGTCCTCCAGGTTCATCCCCATTGTTGCAAATGACAGATTTTCTTTCTTTTTTAAGGCTGAATAGTTTTCCATTGTGAATATATACCACCCTTTATTCATTCATTCATTGGACACTTATGTTGACTCCGTATCTTGGCTATTGTGAATAATGCCACAATGAACATGGAAATGCAAATATCCCTTTGACGTATTGATTTCAGTTTCTTTGGATAAATACCCAGAAGTGAGATTGCTGGATCATATGGTAGTTCTATTTTTAGGTTTTTGGGGAAACTCCATACCATTTTAAATAATGGCTATAATAATATATATTCCTACCAACAGTGTATAAGGATTCCCTTTTCTCTGCATCTTTACCAACACTTATGTTTCATGTTTTTGATTAAAATCAAACAGGTATGAAGTGATAGTCTCATTGTGGTTTTAGTTTGCAGCTCCCTAATGCATAGTGATGTAACATACATATGAACATGTTACCATTTGTATGTATTCTTTTGAAAGGTGTTTGTTCGGGTTTTCCATTTTCCCTTGTATTTCATTCAGCTTCCTTATCATCGAAATTTGGAATTCTTTATCTGTCATTTTGATATTTTTGTTTTGGTTGGTATCCATTGGTAAAGAGTTGTTGTTTCGTTTTGGGGGTCTGCTTTTGCTCTGAATTTTCATATTTCCAGAGTTCTTTCACTAATTCCTTTTCATCTGGCCTCTCGATCGAGTCCTGGGGGTAAAGGGTTTGGCTTGTGGGCCTGTCCCCGGGACCACAAAGATCAATCCCGGACTGTGCCAGGCAGAAGAGTGCTGGTCCTGAGTTGCCAATGGGGTGTTCAAGCAGGTTTGATGATCCTCTCGGTTTACTTCTGTCCTGCGTCTTAACCTCTTTTCAGCAGTGTCAATTGCGTAGGGTCCCCCAGTTTAATCCCCGATATGGCAGGTGGTACTTGTGAGTCCTGCCCCGTTTGCTCCAGTTGGAAGATGCTGTGATGAGTTATGTAGTTTTCCGTCATTGGTTGATGCTGGCATGAAGAAGCCAGAAGCCGAGATGTTCTTTTGGGCCTGTGGTAGGCTCTGGTGCCCCAGGTGGAGCACTTGAGTGCCCCAAGCTTTAGCAGAGACCCTGTAGCTCCCGGGGGGTTGCTTGATCTACACCACCGCTGAGGGAGGGGGAGCAGGAAGGCAGTTTGTGGCTAGGTCGTGGGAGCCTGAAAG
The DNA here is from genome assembly GCA_963575035.1 of Avahi laniger. Taxonomy (NCBI): domain Eukaryota; kingdom Metazoa; phylum Chordata; class Mammalia; order Primates; family Indriidae; genus Avahi; species Avahi laniger. The sequence continues at coordinate 14,824 of CAUYSK010029216.1, read as the reverse complement.
GCTTCTCAAAGCCTCAGCAGGGCTCAGAAGTTGCTTTTCTGGCCACTAGGGGGAGTCACTGGTGCTCTCCAAACCGGGAGGGCTGTTCATGGTGGAGGAACCTAAACTCCTGAGGGCTAAGGCCCCACGCTGGGATCTTTCAGTCCTAACTCAGGAGCGCAGTTTTTCTGCTGGGAAGTGTGGTTATTCCCCCCAATCGCCACTCCCTGGACCTCCGCCGCACACTCCTGTCAGTTCTATTGGTGTGTGCTCCCTCACCACCCAAGTCCAGATCTCTAACCTCTCCCCAGTCATGTGTCTGACCCACTAGCCTGCATCTACGCAAACGCCAGTGGGCAGGAATTCCAAGATTGTGTACCCTTGTTTCACTACAAGTCCTTAAAGGAATCGTTGTATCTCTGGGGACCTTGGCCTGGAGCACACGCTGGAGAGAAAAGGGCTGCTCACGAACTTCTTGGCTCAAACTGCTCTCCCTGTTGTAATGTCATTTTTCTTTAAAAAGTATTTAATTGTTTTTAAGACGATTAATTGTACAGAAGCTTGATCCCCTTGAGGTTTTTTTAAAGCTTTGTTAGGGTCTGTCTTGAGTATACAGGGCTAATTTAATTTTCCTAAAAAGCACGATCTTTCTGTAGTCTCTACTGAACGCTCCAAGATTCAATAACGTCTCTCTATTCTGGCTCATTAGAACTTGAATATTTTCTAACATTTTGTATTTTGGGGCAATTTTATTTGATAGCTTTCTGATAGTTCTTTGCTTTGTCTTGTAGTTTCAATCTATGAATGTGCTATTTAATAACAGACTCAAGTGAACACCCATGCAGATTTCCGAAGCTCTTAATCTGTAGAACTTCCTCCTCTCTATAATCTTGCCTGCTAATTTCAGTGTCTGGGACTTGCTGACCTGTGAATTAATTCAATCTCTTCAACTCTGCATAACTACCGTGCTCTGCTTTGTTTTCCTCCTCCCTGTGGCAGGTTTCTGAAAATGTCTCCAGGCAGTAAGCCAGGGTAATAGTAAGGATCATTTCTTTTGTTTCCATTCCTTGTCTGTTGTCCAATTTCTGAATATAGATGTTTCATTTTTTTTCAAATTTTTTGGTTGTTTTCATTGGGAGGGCTATTCATTTGCCAATTAAATCATGATTAATGGAAGCAAAAGTCCCTTTTATCTTTTTGTAAAATAAAAAATTTTGCTAAGTTGTTTCCTTCCCATTATCTTTACTTAAGTGGTTTATATATCTCTACTATAATGTTAATACTCTCATTATGGAGGTTAGCCAATATCTTTGTACAGACTGTCGTCTTGAATGGAAAATCTTAATGTAGTGTTGTGCTAGGGTGACTATAAGGAATATCTTTTGAGAAAAGGGTTATAGCTCATGTTAACTATAACAGAATTTGGTTAACAAGAAGTGTCTGGAAAATTTCCGGAGACTACCTGGAATCACGAAGTGTATTATCTTCCATTGCACTTGGTGTAGTGATTTTTCAAATAGCAGATTACTAATGTCCTAGATGCTAACGTTTTAGCATATGAAAAACATAATCCCATTCAATATGTGTGTAAAATAAATATTCATATTTCAAAAAAATCACTGCCTATTAATTTAAAAAATTATTTAGATTCATAGGATGCAAGGAAAACCCAAAGAAGGAATGGTTGGCCCCCTTAAGCCCAATCTGTGCCTAAATAGCTCAGGCAAAAATAGACTTAGCCTGGCTTGCTCTATTTCTATCATTAAGCCACAGAAAGATTTTATCAATTCATTTGTCAGTACCTGAATATCACTGCATGTAAGTCACAGGAGAGTTCTATAAATGGAAGTATTCTAACATATTTAAGAGATTAATCCTATAGAATAGAATGTTTTGACAGGACTCTGATCTCCCACCAGCAAAGCTCTAGAGACATTTCCTTTCAAAGTGGCAAACTATTATCCTGTCTCGGTATTCTAGTACTAATGACAATTTCTTTTTGTCACGTCAAATGATTGAAAAATAAATATGGCAAAGAAAGAAGCACTCTCGACTGGCCACCTAGATGATTATAATCATTAGGAGGCAATGTGAGGAAAAGGAAGAGACTCTGTGCCTTTATTTCAAAGATTCTTTATTTCCATAACAATTATGGGATTGCCCTAAAACAGACTACTTCCTCATAACAGTGAAATTACTCTTTATACACATCCAGTCATTCGGTTCTGAATTCTATGACAGCGTATCTAATGTGATGTATACACATTTAGACATTTATGCAACATGGGGACTTATGACCCTGACCCATGTAGCATTATTTCACCCAATGTTTAGGCCAGCGTTGACTTGGGTATGTAGGAGCAAATCCCATGGAAGAAATGTACTCAGTCATCTCATCAGAGACCTGGTTTGTTTCAGGGGTGTCCAGAAAGCTTCCAAAATAACAAATTTCACCAAATGCCACTGAGAAAAAAATCAATATGTGAGTATCTGGAAAACTTTTCTGAGTGTCCCCTCTTTGCCCTTCTGGCACCAATCCTATGAGTTTAGGTATGATGTTGTGGTGCTTATAGTACCAATAAATTAGTGACAGTATCTGCTTATACAAGTACATTCTCACACTTGATTATAAGTTGTTTAAATACTGGGGCTAAATTTTCACAATATTTTATTCTAAATGCTTAGCAGAGTGCTTTGCACATAGTTGACACTTTAAATGTTAAATCATTATTTCTCTAAAAATACTATAACCTCTAACTTGTCAGCAGGTTTTCAATGAACATTCCTAGTATACACTAGACTGGTCAACATATGAAGATTTAAAAGTAAAGTTACCAGATAAGGCACTCATATTTAGTGATATTGGTCATGCTTAATGAATATTTTATTATTTTTAAAATTAATAATCACTACTTTTTATGTGATACCCAAGTAGATTTATTTGCAATTTTTCATTCATTTATACATCTATTAATTGCAACTCATCTACTACTGTTTATGATTTGCTATATCCTCTGGTATGTGTTAGGAAAAAGAATGATACCTGACATCATAAAAAATTCTCAGTGAATGTCAAATTATTGTAAAATAAATCAAAGACAGGGTCCCTGCCCTTAAAAATATCTAGGCAGACATGTAAACTTATAACAGAAACACAATAAATTACACGCCAATAAATTAAAATAAGAATGCTATTGAATTGTAGAAGAAAAGACCTGAATGTGAACAGGTTAGAATGGTCAAAAAAGTAGAGATACAAAAAAAAGTATTAACACCAAGTAGGAGAGGTTAGTCAAGGAGTCCCAGATGACCAATAAAAATATTATAGAGAACACAAATTTTCACAAAAGCCACAAATCTTAAAACATTCTAGTACAATAATCCCAATATTTTCAGGATGACAATATAGACCCTTTAAAGTTAAATAATGAAGTGATATATAATTAATGCTAGAGACATTCAAAGAATGATGAATATATAGACTCATATTAATTAGAAAGATTTCACCAAACAGAATTAAGTGGCAGTTTCATAGAAGGAGTGGTCTTATGGGAGACTTGAGGGAAAGACTACTTCATAAGAAAGTCAAATGCATGACAAAGGGAATGAGGGACAAAATGCTAAGAAGCATTGAATGAAAAGCTAACTTAGATCCACACAATTATCTTGTTTGTTAACTGGGCTCCTGACTTATTAACAAACTTGCCATGCAACTGTGTTTCTCTATGTAAACATGTGTTTACTAAAACCAAATGTAAATTGGTTACAAATATGCTGATTTTAAAGGGGAAGATTGAAAGGCGATTGATCATCGATGTACATAACATAGCAGAACAATTTGCAAATGAATTAATTTGGATTTTCTTACTTTTCCTCTATCCAAACTAATCATTTTCTTATGTAAATTTTCTTCCTTCTTTAATACAAATAAAGTTCATTAATAATTAATTTGTTTGAGTTTTTACTGCCTTCCATTTCACATCAGAGCCTTAGGCTCAGTCAACACTTCCCCATAATTAGAATGCTTATAATTTAATAACAGTATAAAAAGATTTTCATTCAAAAATTTGCTATTTAGTAGTGATGATGGTTTGATGATTTTTATGGTTATATACTTATCTCCATACACATCAAGTTGTATACATTAAATATCTATAGATTTTTGTATGCAATCACACATCAATAAAAGGGTTAAAAATAATTTACTAATTTTTCTTCTCTGATATAAAAATAAAGTTCTGTGTAGAAACAGGCCATAAACATATAATAAAAATTTTTAAAAACACACATAAACTACACATTCATAAGAATATACATTAACTCATAAATACATGCATATTACAAAAAATTTATTAAGTAATTAATGCATTAAAATGGCAGTCATGGAAACATCTCATAGCCTTCATCTTAATGTTAATATGATGCTGATAAAAGAATAGGTGCTTAATAAAATCTCACTATTGACTTACAGTTATAGTTGAAAACCGAATAATGTGTAGGTTAATTGGCAAGAAACCCTAGACTCCTGAGAACAAAATTACACTTCAAGATGGGAGTGCTGTTTCTAATAAAGCACAAATGAGGGGGTTACTATAAATCCGACCAGGGAAGGACAATCTCATCACTGTTCACTGGCGGTGTGCGAATGTTGAGCAAAAAGATCTAATCACTACCACCATTAGGGACAAAATAGTAGTTGTTAACATATAAAAAGTTCAGATCAGGGAATTTAACACTGGTTTGTAAGCACAGCATGAATATAAATTTGTTTCCATTTGAATTGTTATGCAGAATGGTGGATGGTTTAGTGAATGAGACCAAAAGGTCTGGAGTTAATGCCACATATGCTTGAGTACACGGGTTTGAATAAGTTGAATGTGTTCAGCTGTATTCTGTTGAAGCTGGATATGAATTTTCTTAAGTTGAATTTATCTAGATGTTTCTTATAAGATTAATACTTTTCACTTGTGTCTCCTAGAACAGAAAAAGGGTCTGGCTCTAACAGATTGGATTTCATCTTCTCCATAGACTTCTAAGCTTCATGGCTGCCAGAACAGTTCTGTCAGTTTGACTTAGTATTTTATCTTTTATATCTTTTTGGGGGGGGGTAGTTGAGGGGAGAGAAGGAAGAAGTAAAACTATATTTATTTGCATATGACATGAATCTGTATGTAGAAAATTGCAAGGAATCCAGAAAAACTACTAGATCTAATAAACAAGTTCAAGAAGGTCACAGAATTCTAGATCAGTATAAAAAAATCAATGGTATTTCAATATACTAGCAATAAAGAAACAAAAATGGGCACGATGAACACAATTCTATTTACAATAGAAATGAATTAAATACTTACAAATAAATTTAACAAAGGAAGTACAAGACATACATTGAAAATTGAAAAACACTGCTAAGAGAAATTAAAGGAGATCTAAATAAATGGAAATACAATCTATATCACAGACTGGAAGACTGAATATTGTTAAGATACCAATTTCCCTGAAATTTATCAATGGATTTAACATAATCCCTATCAAAATTTCCCACTTTTTTAAAAGAAATTAATAAGCTGATCCTAAAATTTAGCTTAGGAAAAACAAAGAGCACATGCTAATATAATTTTGATACAAAGTTGGAAAACTTACACTTCTCATTTTCGAAATATATTCTAAAACTACAGTAATCAACACAGAATGGTACTGGTATCAGGATAGACATACAGATCAATGTGATAAAATTAAGAGTTCAGAAATAAATCCTTACGTTTATTATCAATTGATTTTCAACAAAGGCACCAGGATAATTCAGCAAAGATGTTGCCCAGCCTGGTGTCTTCAGGTGATCCTCTGGCCTTAGCCTCTCAAAGTGCTGGGATTACAGGCATGAGCCATCTCACCTGGTCCTCATTTCCTTAATGAAAAGACATTTTCGTTTGAAGCACAAACATTTAAATTTTATAAAGTATAATTTGTTAATTTATTTTGTCTTTTTATGAATATTTTAGTTGACTTAATATCAAGTTAATTTTTGTCTAAACCAAGGCCACAGAGATTTTTCTCCTGTATTCTGTTTTTTTTTTTGAGGCAGAAAGAATAGTGCTCTGTTGCCCCAGCTGGAGTGAATTTGCATCATAGCTCACAGCAATCTCAAACTCCTGGGCTCAAGTGATCCTGCCTCCCCAGCAGCTGGGCCTACAGCTTACCACCAGGCTCTGCTATTTTTTTTCTATTTTTAGTACAGATCAGATCTTGCTCTTGCTCAGGCTGGTCTTGAACTCCTGACCTCAAGCAATCCTCCCTCCTTGGTCTCCTAGAATGCTAGGATTATAGGTGTGAGCCACTGGGCCCAGCCCCTCCTCTATCTTTCAAAATTTTTATCTTACATTTAGTTCTTCTATATCTTTCAGGCTAACAATACTTTTTACCAGCTTATGATAATGTGTGAGCATTATTGTTTGTCTACAATTATCTTTCCTGCACATGTTCATGCATTTTGTCCAGTGGCCTACAACTGAATGAAAAATAAACAAATTTTAAATAGTTTCTAGCCATCACAGATTAAGGAACATAATCTTTTTTCCATCTCCTTATTTCTCATTCCTCCCTCCCTTCCTTCCTTCCTCTCTCCCTTTCTCTCTCTCTTTCTTTCTTTCCTTCCTTCCTTCTTTCCTTCTTTCTTTTTTTCTCTCTTTTTTTCTTCCTTTCTTCTTCTGTTCTTCTTTCTCTTTCTTTCTTTCTTTCTTTTCCTTCTTTCTTTCTTTTCTTTCTTTGTCTTTCTTTCTTTTCTTCCTTCCTTCCTTCCTTCCTTCCTTCCTTCCTTCCTTCCTTCCTTCCTTCCTTCCTTCCTTTCTTTCCTTCCTTCTTTCTTTCTTTACTTCTTTCTTTCTTTCCTTTTCTTTTCTTTCTTTCTTTTCTTCCTTTCCAGAAACTCAAGAGAAGCATTACAGCAGAATGGTTAATCACACGGTCATTAGAATTGTTCAACAGTTGTTCAAATCATAGCCTTGCCACCCCGCTGTTATTAGACATCTAAGCTTCCTGAGCTTATGTTTAGTCATCTTCAACACAACTGTAATATTCTTTAAACATTCAGTTAATGTAAGTTTATCCCTAACTTTTATCGGTAGAGGAAAGATTTTTCGATGTTGTCCTAAGAAGATATTATGCATCAAGATAAGGAATTCCAAAACACTAAGATAAACTGTACATATCTCCCTCCAATAAAATAGCACAAAGAATATTTTGTTGGACAGTTTTGATAATCAAAAATAATCCTACATTTTAAGAAGAGTAAATACTAGTTGTATACATACACGGTTATTTTAAGTTAGCAATCTATTGAAATCCTCAGAAAGGTGAGAGAATTATCAATAATCTTTCTGGCTGTAAAGTAAAAAAAGTTAATGTAAAAATGGCCAAATTCTAAGAGGTATCAACTGCTAACTTTCTAGCCCTTCACCAATTAGCTTAGTTTTAGTTCTCTCTGCTTTCTGAATAGATCTTAACTGGAACCAAGGACCAATACTTTTGAAGACTTGTTCTTACTAATAGGAGGTGCATCAATACATGGGTAGAATCTTCAGTTAATTGACAGTTAGCAGAGGGTGCAAACACAAATGTCTATGTCGTCACCAGTAGACAGGTAAATGAAAAAAAAAAGTAATTGGGGAAAGAAAGGACCACGGCAAATGAATGAACAGAATGAATTTTAAAGAGACAGAAGCAACTTAGCTTAGCTTAATGTGCTCATAAATCCTCTGGGAATATTGATACAATGAAGATTTTGATTCAGTAGGTTTGAGGTGGGCCCTCTTAAGAAATTTTATTTTTATAAGTAAATAATATACCATTTTATGGATATACCACAATGTGTTTATCGACTCTCTGATCAAAGAATCTTGGGCACTTCTAGTTTTAGGTGATTATGAATAAAGTTGCAGTAAACATGCACATGCAGATATATGTCTGCACATAAATTTTCAAATCAGTTGAGTAAACATCTAGGAGAGCAATTAGTGAATCATATGGTAAAACCATGCATAGCTTCGAAAAAAAAAAAAAACTGCTAAATTGTCTTCCAAAGTGGTGGTACCATTTTTCATCCCAGCCAGCAATGAATGAGTGTTATTGCTGCTCAGTTACTTGATATCTTTTCCAGCCAGCAGATGGTATTAATATTTTTATTTGGTTATTTTATTTATTTAGTTATTTATTGTAGCCATTTTAAAAGTGTGTAGTGGTATCTTGTTTTAACTTGCAACTTTCATTTCTTCTTCACATTTTAAGGATAATTTTGATAGATATGGAATTCAATTTTTTTTTTTAATGCTTGGTTTTGACAAAAAGTTCACAGTAATTCTTATTCTTTTTGCTCTATAAGTAAGGTGCTTTTTTCTCTGGCTTCTTTCAAGATTTTCTCTTTGTCTTTAATTTTCTTCAGTTTGAATATGATATTCCTAGGTCTAGATATTTTGGTATTTATTCAGCTTGGTGCTCTGTGAGCTGCTTGAATCTGTAATTTGATGTCTATCATTAATTTTAGAAAATTCTTTCCCATTCTTATTATTACTCTGATTATTTTTCTGTTGCTTTTGCTGTTTCTTCTCCTACTACTTCTCTAATTACGCATACATTACACCTTTTGAAAATTTTGCAAAGTTTTTGGATAGTTTTGGATTTTGTTATTCTCTTTTTTTTATTAGCATTTAAGCTTTGGAAGTTTTGTTGATCTCTCTTCAAGCTAACTTATTCTTGTCTGTCATGACCGACAGCTTCAAGCTAACTTATTCTTGTCTGCCGATGAGTCCATTAAAGGCATTGTTGAGTTTCTTTACATTATCTTGAATTTTAGCATTCCCTTTTGAATATTAGAGTTTTTTCTTCCTGTTTATATTACTGATTTCTTTTAGCATATTATCTATTTCTCTTCCGTTTGAGCCTTTAACATACTAATGATAATTATTGTAAACCCCTATCTGATAATCTCAACATTTCTATCACATTTCTTTAGTGTCTTTGTTTTGGTCTCCACTCTTGACTATGTGCTTCCCTAAAGTATTTCTCCTCAGAGAAAATCTCTGTCTTGAAGCTTTTTCTGTCATAATCTACTGTTATTATACTAGACCCTTGTTTGTATTGTAGTAAATTGTAGGTGAAGGAAAACTTTCTATAACCTTATGATTAAATCTTAGTCTTCTAGTGGGTTAGTGTCTCAACTGTGCCCTAATGTTTCTCCAGTGGTATAATTTTTTTGTTTACTTAGGTGAGACAAAATAGTTCAATGAGGCTGGAGTGGGAGGAATTTCCCCCAGATTCCCTTAATTTAAGTCTTTGTTAAAATATTTTACCCTAGAGATTTATGCCTTTATTATGGAGAACTCCCTGAGTATGTTTCACAAGGATTACTCTTTCCCTTTCCCTGCCAGAACCACAGGGCATTTGTATTAATCTTCACCATTGGACCCTGGAGTGGTTTCTGAAAGTAAAACTCATGAAAATGTGGGAGCCCCTACCCCCCACCCTGCCTTAAAACTGGCTACTATCTTCCTATGTAGAGCGTGTTATTGTTATTTGCTTGGAAATGCAACAGATACCCTGGGATGACAGTGGTTTGACTGCTTCTTTCCCTGACTACATCAAGCTCTTCCAATAATTGCCCATTGATTGCTATATTGTTTTCAATAATGCCCTGGTGGCATAAATAGCTTCACCCATTAATTCAATTAAATTCAGATTTCTTTAAAGAAATAGATCCTGAGGTTAGTGTTTGAGATTTGTTCTAATCTCAAAAGGGCTCTTGCCAACTTCCTCTTTCCCCTTTTCTTTCTGGCAAATAAGTTGGTGTTATACAGTTTAGCCTGTGTCTCCAATGAATATATCAACTTCCTTCCAATTGTTTCTTACCACAATTCCCACTTTTTAAGAATATCTTACGTTTGAACTTCTCTACACTTTTACAAAGAAAGTAAGTTCTTTTGAGAGAGGCACTTGAAGACAGCTATTCTAGTCATGCTTTCGCTTCCATCCCTGGACAAAATCCTTGAACTGCTCACTGGTGCTGGAGGCAAGAATAATGGTGCACTTCTTTCAGAGTGACATCACTTTAAAAACTGAGCTCTTGGCGAACTGAAAGGGTAACAGATCCAGATCTCTCAGATTTGCCTTTCTTAATGTAGAACCCCCACTCCACAAGCCCGGGCAACAGCAATTGGACCCCAAATATTCTCAGCAGTACCAAGCCCAAGGTAAAGCCTCTGTCCCACAAGATGGGGACTGGGTGAAAGAAGGGAGCCTCTACCTCTTGGCCTCACTCACCTGGAACTTAGTCTCAGGAACAAGAAGTTGGAGGAAAGATAAGAAATGTTTGCATCCTGCCTATACCACGAAAATAGCCCTCTTGATGGGAGTGGGAGAGGAAGACAGCCTTGTGTCTTGGCTGTACCACTCTGGAGTGGGCTTTCTGTCTTGATGAGCTGGGAGGGCAAAGGAATAACATGGATATTGGTTCAGATACAATAGAGTCTCTCCAGTCTTAACAATTTTTAGTATATTTTTAAAAATAAATGTTCCATTATTTGCTATATGTCTGTGAAGCCAGTTTCACAAACTTTAAGTGACCGATTTTTTAGTTTTTACTAGTTTCATTGGGGAGTGGTTCCACAGAGGTCATCATACACTCATGTCAGAAGTGGAAATTCCCTCTAAAGAAGCTTTTGTACTTTGATAACTAAAATTCTGAATTATCAGAAATGAAAACAAGTCTATACTCCACAGAAAAGTACCTTAGTTTTGCTTTCAAATGTGGTAAACATTTGATATTAGAATTCATATCTAATATCAATGATGTCATCGTTCAAAGTTTTACCATATGTGCTGAGTTTTGAGGAGTTTTACAAATATTATTAACTGTCATATCTAATAAATTCTATGGCAGTTGTTAGTGTTAGGAAGTACAGGCATATGCTGATCATAAAAATGAAACTTAAGATAATCAAGAAAACAAGGAAGTAAGAAAACAGTGAATATTGCATATTAGCATGTATAATTTATTCAATATTAGCAATCTCTTTGAAGGACAAATTATTAATCATGCAATATATAAAATGTAGTGCTATGTGTCTACATAACTGTAATTCATCAAAGAAAAAATAAAGGCAATATTGTGCTCTCAGTAACACGTAATGATGACAGCCTACGCAATTTCGTTAATTGAAAGGCTTAATATTATGACTAGAAAATCAACATCAATGTTGGCTTGTCTGAAGTTAATTCATAAGAAGGCCAGCAATTTGTCCAAGAATATTAAAGTCTAAATGTGGTGAGAGAGCCTTTGATGAAATGTTAGTAACCAAGAATGGATGGCAAGGAATTATGATATCATAATTTGAAGGTTGTCTGTTTACAACAAAGTTTCTTCACAGAAGGTAAATGCAGATAGTAAGTTTGATAGGATTATCAAGGAAGAATATAATCTGATTTACCCAGAGATTTTTAATTAAAATAATGGTTTATTTGACCAATAAAAAAACTTGCCCTATAAATTACAGTTACTAGTAAGGAGAAGAGTATGCCTAGTTTTAAAGATTTAAGGAATGACACAATCCTATTTGATGCATATAAATTCATTGCCTGTGATGAGTTAAACTGTGCTCTATCAATTAGATATAAGAATAACTCTTTGAAAGTAAAGGCTTAATCTGATTCCAGGTGGGAATTTCTTGTAGACAGCTGGGGAATGAATGCCTCCATTCAGAAGGAAGGAACCCAGAGGCTGACTACATTATTTTTTTTAATTGTAGTAAGGACAGTTATCATGAGATCTACCCTCTTAACAAATTTTAAAATGTACAACACATTATTGTAGATTATAGGTACAATGCTATACAACAGACTCCTAAGGCTTAATTTCATCTTGCTTTACTGAAACTTTATACCCACTGATTCTATTTCCCCTTTAACCTCCAGGCCTCCCTGGTAACCACCATTCCACTCTTTGATTCTATGAATTTGACTATTTTAGGTACCTTATATCTTTCTGTAACTGGCTCATTTCACTTAGCATAATTTACTCAAGGTTCATCTATGTCATTGTATATTGTAGAAATTCCTTCGTTTTAAGGCCAAATAGTATTTCATTGTATGTATATACTACATTTTCGTTTATCCGCTCATCTATTGATGTGCATTTTGGCTATTGTGCATAATGCTGTATGGGAGTGCAGATAACTCTTCAAAATCTGATGTCAGCTCTTCTAGATAACTACTCAAAAGTAGGATTGCTGGATCATATGGTAGTTATATTTTTAATATTTTAAAAAACCTTCATTCTGTTTTCTATACCAGTTACCATTTTGCGTTCTCACCAATAGTATGCAAGAGTTTCAACTTTTCCACATCCTCACTAATACTTACTTTTTGATTTTTTTGTTAATACCCATCCTGACAGTTATGAAGTGATAGCTCATCTTGGTTTTGACTTGCATTTCCCTTGCTGGGTTCCACAATCTGTATGATTAGTGAGATTGAGCTGTTTTTACATATAGGTCAACAATTTGTATACATTCTTTAAAGAAATGACTAGTGAAGTCCTTAGCGTATTTTTAGTTAGATTATTAGGTTTTTGTTTTAACTGCTGAGTTTTAAGAGTTCCTTATATATTTTGAAGATTAACCCCTTATAAGATACATGGTTAGCAAATTATTTTCCCATTCTTCAATTTGCCTTTTCTTTCTATTGTTTTTTTTGTTATACAGAAACTTTTTAGTTTGATGTAGTCCCACTTGTTTATTTTGGTTTTTGTTGACTATGCTCTTGATGTCATATACATGAAATCATTAAGACAACTGTCATTAGGTTTTTGCTCTGTCTTTTCTTGCAGGAGTTTTACAGTTTGGGGTCTTAACATTTAAGTGTTTAGTATATTTTGAGTTGATTTTTTGTGGATGGTGTATGGTAAAGGTCCAATTTCATTCCTTTGCGTATTAATATCCCACACCATTTCCTACATCATTTGTTGAAGAAACTATCCTTTCCCAATTGTGTAATATTAGCACCCTATTAAAAATAACTTGACCATATGCATGTGAGTTAATTTCTGGGCTCTCTATTCTGTTTCATTGGTCAATGTGTCTGTTTTTGCGCCAGTGCCATACTATTTTCATTACCATAGCTTTGTAAAATATTTTGAAATAGGGAAGTTTGATGCTTGCAGCTTTGTTCTTCTTTCTTAAGATTGAGTTGGCTACTCATTTTTTTGTGTAGTTCCATCTGAATTTTAGAATTGTGTTTTCTATTTCTCTAAAAATTGTCAGGTACAAGGCAAGTATGCCCACTTTAATCACTTATATTCAACATAGTACTGAAAGATCTAGTCAGAGAAATTAGACAAGAGAAAGAAATAGTATGACGTCCGGTAGATTGATGTCTCCAAATTTGTTCTTTTTGCTTAAGGCTGCCTTGGCTATATGGGGTCTTCTTTGGTTTCATATGAAGCATAGAATTATTTTTTCTAAATCTGAAAAAAATGATGTTGGTATTTTAATAGGGATTGTATTGAATCTGTAAATCACTTTGAGTAGTATAGACATTTTAATAATATTGATTCTGCCGATCCATGAGCATAGTATGGTTTTCCATCTGTTTACATCCTCTGCAATTTATTTCTCAGTGTTTCATGATTCTCCCTATATAGGTCTCTCACTTCCTTAGTTAAATGTATTCCTAAATATTTTATTTTCTTTGATGCTATTGTGAAAGTTATTGCATCTTCGATTTGATTCTCAGCCTGACTGTTATTGTCATACATGAAAGCTACTGATTTGTGTGCATTGATTTTGTATCCTGAGACTTCGCTGAATTCATTTAACAATTCCAGGAGTCTCTTGGTTGAATCTTTGGGGTTTCCTAGATATAATACTATATCGTCAGCAAAGAGTGACAGTTTGACAGCTTCTGCCGTCATTTGGATATCCTTGATTTCCTTCTCTTGTCTGATTGCTCTGGCAAGGACTTCCAGCACTATGCTGAATAGAAGTGGAGCTAGTGGACAACCTTGTCTGGTTCTTGTTCTAAGTGGGAATGCTTTCAATTTTTCCCCATTCAGTACAATGCTGGCTGTGGGCTTGGTGTATGTAGCTTTAATAATTTTAAGGTGTGTCCCATTTATGCCTATTTTGTTAAGAGTTCTTATCATAAAAGGGTGATGAATTTTGTCAAATTCCTTTTCTTCATCTATTGAGAGGATCATAAGGTCTTTGTTTTAGCTTTTATTTATATAGTGAATTACATTTATAGATTTTCATATGCTGAAAACCATCTTTGCATCTCTGGGATGAAGCCCACCTGGTCATGATGAATTATTTTTTTGATGTGTAGCTGAATTCAGTTTGCTAAGATTTTATTGAGAATATTTGCATCTATATTAATAAGGGATATTGGTCTGTAGTTTTCTTTTTTGTTGTGTCCTTGCCTGGCTTTGGCTTCAAGGTAATATTGGCTTCATAGAGTGAGTTAGGGAGGATTCCATCCTTCTCAATGTTGTGGAATAATTTCTGCAGTATTGAGACCAGTTCTTCTTTGTAAGTTTGGTAAAATTTGAGTGTGAAATCGTCTGGTCCAGGAATTTTTTTTTTTTTTTTTTTGAGACAGAGTCTCACTATGTTGCTTGGGCTAGAGTGCCGTGGCGTTATCCTGGCTCACAGCAACCTCAAACTCCAGGGCTCAAGGGATCCTCCTGCCTCAGCCTTCCGAGTAGCTGGGATTACAGGCATGCGCCAACATGCCCGGCTAGTTTTTTCTATATATTTTTATTGTCCAATTAATTTCTTTCTATTTTTAGTAGAGACAGGGTCTC
>CAUYSK010029215.1:0-23058 GCA_963575035.1 Avahi laniger | reverse complement strand
TTTATTTCAGCATAATATGAGGGTACAGATGTTTAGGTTACGTATGTTGCCCCTGGGGGCCGCGCCCCCCCCCGCCCGGGGGGCAAGGGTGCCGGGGCATGTGGGGGGGGGGGGGGGGGGGTGTGGGTGTGGAGAGTTAGGGGGCGCGGGGACGGCGGCGGCGCGCCCGGGTATAAGCATACACAAAGCGTGCAATGTGCACCACCCGAAGGATGGACATATTTGAAACTCGGACTTGGGGGAGGAGGGCAAGAACAACATACGTAACCTAAACATCTGTACCCCCATAATATGCTGAAATAAAAAAAAGAAGAAGAAGTGAAGTCAAAATAAGACTTCACCAAGGTCACGAAAATAAGGGTGAAGGCAGAGACAGGACAAAGGGAAGCTGTTCTGTGTTCAGAGTGTGCTCTCACGTCACTTTGGAAATCTTAATGTCCGTGTCCTTCTGGATGAAAACAGTGAGAACAGACCACTGAGAAAAGGAAGTCCTCAACTGTGTGGACAAAATCATCCTCACACTCCGCTCCCCTCACGATCACGGAGCTGGTGGCTAGTTTCAGAACGCAGACCTTTGCCACGCTCTCAGCCACGTCGATTTGGTGGCTTTATTTGGGCATTCTGCTATCAGTCTATCTCTTTGGGTATTCTTTACTTCTTAATTTAGGAGTATATAATATTTTATCTACTTCGATATGGAAGCAAAACCTGACTTTAAAGAAGGGAAGCTCTCAAATTACAATTACCCTCAATAGGGTTTTTGTCACTTTTACTAAAACTGAATTTCCTGTGTGTGTGAGAGAGAAAATGAATGAATGAGATCTCACTAAGAGCATGGCATAGTAGGAAAAAAATAGAAATTTCTCAAGCTCACTGGAGGAAAGCGGAAGACGTATGTCTGTCTGTGATTGCATGGGAATCCATATTTTATCCTCCTTATCTGTAGATGTCCACACTGGGGGTGTTATTGAAAGAACCCTGAGTAGAACTGAAAGGAATAATCTAAGGCAACCCATCCAGCCTACCACCAACGGCATACTTCGGCCTCTGAAGTGCCTGTCTGAAATCGGTGTGTGGGGTGTTCTGCTTCTCATGCCATGTAACAGCTGTGCCCAGAAGTCACGTGGGGGCTGACTAGCTCCAGCCCCTTCGCTGGCTGGGTTCCTGAGTCAGCCACTTTTCCTTTCTGGGTCTCAGTTTCCTCGCCTGAGAAAACAACATCGCTGCCTACCCTATTTGCCACAGTTGTGGAATCAAGTGGGAAACAGACGAGAGAGAGAATTTTGGCATCTATCAAAATCCACATAGGAACAAGTGTTCTTCACGTTATTAATGCAGAGATAGATTTGCTCCTTGCTAGCTCCGCTAATGACTTCAGTGTGTCCTGTGGTATTTCGTTAGCCCTGCTTGTTAACAGTCATTTCATTTCAGCTCAGGATATACAAGCTGCTTTAAGGATCCTGTTCCTTCCTGTGTCTAGACTGGTGAGGCTGACTTGCATGAAATGTAATTTTGGTGCTGGCAGGCCAGCAGCTGTCTAGGATATCATGGAAGGTGACCTTACATTGCCTACAGATGTTAAACACTGCTTGCAGGTGACCCAGCAATTCAGTCCTTGTCCCCATTCTGCATACTAAGTCTCTCCATCAATCAGAACTGAGCACGGAGGGTGATTTGTTCTGCTAAGGGTCTCACAGGAATTTGTTACTATTGCTGACATAAGAAAAAGGCAAAAACGAAAGGCCAATTTATTTCCAGCCTTTTGCTGAGTAGCAGATGTTTCCTGTGCAAACGTAATATTACAGCAGCATGTTATATTTGCATAGTATCATATAGTTTTAAAAAATAAACTTTGTTTTAAAAATTATATAAGGAATCATGAATATATTGACATTGAAAAAATTCAAATAATG
Source organism: Avahi laniger (assembly GCA_963575035.1). Classification (NCBI taxonomy): domain Eukaryota; kingdom Metazoa; phylum Chordata; class Mammalia; order Primates; family Indriidae; genus Avahi; species Avahi laniger. Next base: position 21,145 of record CAUYSK010029215.1, on the reverse strand, counting down.
TAGAAATATATAGAGGCAACCGTTTCCTCTGGGAAAAATAGGTGGAACATGGGGAGAAGGAGGCTCTTAATTTTGTCTCTATTTTGAAATTTTGGTGTGTATCATTCTGTAGCTTATATAAGCAATTGTATACATATATACACACACACAGATAAAAATATGTAAAAAATTTATTGATGTAAATGGATTCGTACTAAACATACTGTCCAGCATTTTTTTGCTTAATGTTTTTGTTGTTGTTGTTTTGAGACAGAGTCTTGCTCTGTTGCCTGGGCTAGAGTGCAGTGGCATCATCACAGCTCACTGCAACGTCAAACACCTGGGCTCAAGAGATCCTCCTGCTCCAGCCTGCTGAGTAGCTGGGACTAGAGGCATAAACCACCATGACTGGCTGATTTTTCTATCTTTTGTGGAGACTGAGTCTTGCTCTTAATCAGGGTGATCTCGAACTCCTGACCTCAAGCAATCCTCCCATCTCAGCCTCCCAGAGAGCTAGGATTACAGGCGGGAGCCACCACGCCCGGCCTGCTTAGTTAAACTTGAAGAATTTTCTATGTCAATAGAAAATAGATTTGCTACATTAAAAAATACATAGCTAAATGTTATTCCTAGTATATGCCATAATTTAATTAATTGTTCGCCTACATATGGACATTTCTCTTGAATCTGTTGGTAGAACAATGTTGCAATAAACTTCGTTGTGTATACATCTTTCCGCACATGCACCGGTATTTCTTTCAGGAGGAAAGAAACCTAGAAATGAAATTGCTGGCTCAGATTTTGGGTCACTTACCTGTCAGGGACTCAGTTTTGTTTTTTTTTTTTCCTACAAAATCAGTTTAATATTACCAACCTCAAGTGTCATTTTGAACATTTAAAATTAAATGTTTAAATTATAAATGCAAGTTCGTTCTCTCTATTGAAGTCTTTTTTTAAAAATGTCATTTTCAATTCTCCCCTGCCCCCCACACACACTATTCTCAGGGTCATGTTATTTCTCTATGTCTGTTTCTCTACATTCTATTCTACATTAGGTGCTTGATGTGCAGAAAAATAAGTTAAACAGCTATTTAAGTTTCTTTCCTCCATCTTATCCTTCTGAGAAAGTGCAGAGTACCCTGAAGAATGTTTGAGTTCTATATTCTCCCATCTGCCTTTCTCCACCTTTTGTTTACTCTTTCCTGGACTTGTTTTGTCTTTGCTTCCCTTCCTTTCTTTTCATAAGCTCCATGGAGACAGCCAGCTGTGGACTTGGCTATATGAGGCTGAGGAGTCATAACGTGACAGGTGGAACTGTTTGAGTGTGGAATCCAATGGAGAGCTGGGGCTGGACCAGAGCTGGGTGTAGGAGCCACGTGCCAGGAAGTACAATAGAGGGTTCGCACGAATGCTTCTATCTTTAGAGCTATAGCATTTAATACTTTAAATGAATCCTCACATGGGCTCATTACCAGCTGCTCTAGAACTCAAAGTGGGGGACAGGCTGAGGAGGGTACCAGAGATGAGGGACACAGGTGAGGCTGGGAGTGCACTGAGGTTTGGCAGCAAAGGTAGCGACCTGGAGCTGGAGCTTGGCCTCTTGTTTGGTCGTCTCAAGCCGTGGTATGCGCAGTTGTCAGGGAGGAACCCCAGCCAAAGTCAAGTACAGTGGAGAGATTCGTTTCCAGTTCTTACATGTCACATTGTTTTGCGATATTCCAATATCCTAACCCTTTAAAACTCCCCTGTTAAATGTGAGCATATAGGACATACACAGATTTTCCCCTTAAAACGTTTTCTCTCCCTTAGAATCTATCACATTCTTGAGGAATCATTCTCTGATGGTTGAGGTCTCTTAGCATCTTATGTATATGTTTTAGCGGGAAGGATGAAAGCAAAGTTGCAGCCTGTAGCCTGAGACCACCACAGATGAAATGAGGACACCTCCATCAGTGTTACAATTAGAGGTATGGGGTTGGAAGCAGCTCAGAAAGCTGGCCTCTGTTAATATTTCTGGGGTAGGCTCAGCCCTGAGGCAGTGAATGGCAGCCAGCAGGCCGGAGTAAGTCCTGATCCTCCCCTTTGTGGGAATCAGTGCTGTGGGTGTGAATGCCCACTGACTGCTGATTTAGTGAGGAAGCAGAGGTCAGACCTCTGAGGACACTAAAGAGAGACGATTGAAGCCATTGCTGAGCAGTTTGGATGTTAGCGCCCACTCTCAGCCTTGCTTCTTCATGTGATAGCACAGTTTCCTCATCATTCATCTGTTGTGTTGCCTGAGCAGGGTAGTGCCATGTGCATAGACTGCAAGTCCAGAAGGGAAGGACTTTATGGGGTAGGTCTGGCTGATCTTGACCCTAATAAGCCCTTGGTGTGTTTAATCAACACTCTTTAATATGAACAATGAGGAAGGCGAAACATGGAAGATCCACAATTAAATCTTTGATCTCTCATTTCTTGCCTTGGAACCTCTGCAAGTGAATCCATGCTGTTCATTACGCTCCCCCAAAGAACATCATGAGCTGTTTGTTCTGTGGGGCCAGATTTTCATCCTACGATTATCTGAGAATAGTTTCCATATTGTAAAATAGATGACTATCTGGTCCAATGAGTCAAGAGGGATAAAAGCACAACCCATTCGGGGGAAAAAAAAAATAAGGTACAGTCTTGTGACTAAAGAATGAGAATCCAGCATCTACCCTGGATATGACATTTAACACAGCGCCTTAGGCATGCCATTTTATCTTATGTTGTGGAAAAATTGGGAAATGTTCCAGCTGCCTAGGTGCTAGGTTGTTCCCAAGATTTATGCCTTCAATATGCTTTAGGATTTAGATTCAATGTATGAAATAACATGGCCACAAAATGCTGGTGTAAGTCTTTGGCTTTTCGATTGAATTTAGGAAACTTGAGGCTCTCTTACATTTCGTTTCTATGCCATCCTTAAAACCACATGCCGTTCCCCTGCATAATGTTCTGATCACACAAAGAACTCTCTCAATATAATCCTTGACTCTTTTGCCTTTCGTCCCAGGAATGCAAAGCTCTGAGTGCCTTCTGTTCCTGTCTCCTCCTTCTTGTCTTATTTCAATATCTGTTTTCACACCAGACCTTACACCTAGAAAATTCTCCCACTTTCTTTCCAATAATAACTCTTTTTACCTCTAATCTTCCTATCTTATTCCATTTTTCAAGTTTCTTTTGCTCACTTAAAATCACTGAAAACATTTACATTTTTGGACTTAGGCATAATTATTTTTCCACCAATCATGACCAAAAAAACTCCCTTTCTTTCAGTGCCTAGCACAATGCCCACCACACACTACATGCTCCATAAATATTTTTAAAATAAATGAATGAACACCTGCCCCTTCACAAAATAACTTGATTATAAAACTATGAAATGTGAATGGTGAATGCCTCCTTATTGGGATAATACTGATACCATGTTAGAGTTGCGTAGGACTCTCTACTTTGCAAGGAGCACATTGTTCCTTGTGCCTAAAATGCCCTTGTCTTCCACCCAGGGGCTCCCCAATTCCTCACCCATGACCATGTGCTACCAGTCTTTCAGAACATGGTTTAGGGTCACTTCCTTCAGAAAGCCATCCTGAGCTGCCATGGCCGAGTTAGGAATTCTTCTCTGTGATTCCAGAGTACAGCCTGCGTATCTCTGTTGAGCCCTTATCTCATGGGACTGGCATTTACTCCAGTCTCTACCCCAATAGACAAAGTTACAATGGTCCCCCCTTATCCAGGGTTTTGCTTTTCATGGTTTCAATTACCCATAAACCAACCATGGTCTAAAAATATTAAATAGAAAATTGCAGAAATAAACAATTCGTAAGTTTTAAATTGCATGCTATTCTGAGTAGTATAATGAAATCTCTCTCAGCATCCCACCAGGGACGTAAATCTTCACTCTGTCCAGCAGATCCATGCTATAGATACTCCCTATTAGTCACTTAGTACCTGTCTCGATATCAGATCGATTGTCACAGTATTGCAGTGCTGTGTTCAGTTAATCCTTATTTTAATTAATAATGGCCCCAAACACAAGAGTAGTGATGCTGGTGACTCAGATATGCCAAAGAGGAGCTGTAAAGTGCTTCCTTTAAGTGAAAAGGTGAAATTTCTTGACTTTGTAAGGAAAGAAAAAAAAACTGTATGCTTAGGTTGCTGAGATCCACAGTAAGAACGAATCTTCTATCTGTGAAATTGTCAAAGAGGAAAAAAAATTTGTGCTAGTTTTGCTGTCACACCTCAAACTAGAAAAAGTCATGGCCACAGTATGTGATAACTCTTATGACAGTATATTGCTATAATTGTTCTATTTTACTATTAGTTATTGCTGTTAATAACTTATGCTGCCTAATTTATAAATCAAACTTTATTATAGGTAGGTATGTGTAGGAAAAAGTATAGTATATATGGGGCTTGGTACTACCTGTGGCTTCAGGCATCCATTCAGGGTCTTGGAACTATCCTCTGTGGAGCAGGGGGAACTAGTGTATTCTTCATTGGGTCCCCAGAGCCTAGCAAGTGTCCTGGAACATTGAAGGCAAATAACGCATGTTCAGAATGGATAAATGACACTGGTTTGGATGACTTTTGAGAAGTGTGGGTGAGTGAGAAGGGAGACTGGAAGACTTTTAGAAGGACAAATGCTTTTTAGGGTGAGAGTGAGATCATATCCAAAGGCCTCAAGAATTTTCAAGAGATGATTTTTAAAATCATTAAAAAGTGGGCAAAAGACACAAACAGAAGTTTTTCAAAAGAAGATAAATGGCCAAAATCATATGAAGAAATGCTCAGCATCACTAATCATCAGAGAAATGCAAGTTAAAACCACAATGAGATATCACCTTAGCCCTGTCAGAAGGGCCACTATTAAAAAGTCAAAAAACGAAAGATGCTGGCATGGATACAGAGAGAAAGGAATGCTTATATACTGTTGGGGGGACTGCAAATTAATACAACCTCTATGGAAAACAGTATGGCGATTCCTCAAAGAAATAAATGTGGACTTAACTGTTCCAACCAGCAATCCAACTACTGGGTATCTACCCAAAGGGAAATAAGTCATTATATCAAAACAACACCTGTACTCCAATGTTTATTGCAGCACAATTCACAACTGCGAAGATGTGGACCAGCCTAAATGCCCATCAATTCACAAGTAGATTAAGAAAATGTGATACACAAACACACACACACACACACACACACACACACCATGGAATACTACTCAGCCATAAAGAGGAATGAAATAACGTCTTTCTCAGCAACTTAGATGGAACTGGGGACCATTATCCTAAGTAAAGTATCTTAGGAATGGAAAAACAAACACCACATGTTCTCTCTAATAATTGAGAGCTAATAAATGGGCACACGCAGGCACAAAGAGATGTAATGGTCATTGGAAATCAATAACGGGGGAGAGGTAAAAATCTACTTATCAGATACAACGAACACTATTCAGGTGATGACACACTCTAAAAGCCCGAATTAAGCATTATAAAATGTATCCATGTAACAAAAACTTTTGTACCTCCTCAATATTTTGCAAAAAAAAAAAAGAATTTCCAAGAGATGAGTGAGGAATCTTTAAATTCAGCAACTGAGGGGTGAGGGCTGAGAAGAGCACAGCCCAGTTCCTCAGGTCATACTAACATGCACCATCTTGGTATTTCTTCTCTACTGCGTTTTTTGTTCCTACCACATACTGCAGTGTGGAATTATCTTCTTGTCTTAGTTTGGGTTGCTATAACAGAATACCATAGACCAGGTGCTTAAACAAAAAACATTCATTTCTCACAGTTCTAGAGACTGGGAAGTCCACGGTCAAGATGCCAACAGAGTTAGTGTCTAGTAAGGACCCCTTTCCTCGTTCATAGATGGTCATCTTCTCACTTTGTCCTCACTTGCCAGAAGGGATGAGGGAGACCTCCGGGGTCTCTTTTACAAGGGCACTAATTCCATTCATGAAGCCTCGACCTTTATGACATAAGTACCATCTACTTCCAAATACCATCCCACAGGCTCTACTTCCAAATACCATCACATGGGGAATTAAGTTTCAACATAAGAATTTGGAGGGAAGGCAGATACAAACATTCAGTCTATACAAATTCTTTTCCTTGCTTGTGAATACTCCACTATAGCTTAAGCTCCTTCAGGCAGAAAAGGGCAATGTCTCAGAGTTCTGTTTATGCATGACACTGTGGGCCAAGTGGCCAGCAAAAAAAGACCTGCTCTCACCTTGGCCAGTGTTTTTTGATGGCGTCCTCTAGGGAAAGGTGGGGTATCTGCCGTAGGTGACCTGTATTTCAGAGTTAATTTTTCTGTCATGTGATTATTACAATTATGCTTGCCATGGATATTTTATAATTAGACCACAATCCTGTTCTCTAATTGATACAGTCTCTGGGTGGCATAGCTTACATGTAGACTATCTGAGCTGCCCCCCGACTTCTTTCTTTTACTCCCATTTTCATTCTTTATGAGTCAAAGTGCTATGTACCCCTTATGGCTGAACAGTGCCAAGAATGCTGTCAGGCATCCATGCTGGCTTCTCAAAAATCTTTCCTAATCCATCAGAAACAGAGGCTGTATTTGGCCACGCCAGGAGCTCCATCATTTTAATATTCAGAGTGTATCTTCCTTTGAGTTAATGCATAATTTAAATTTCATCTCATTTGTACATTAATTAGCTGCCTGTTTTCAAAAGCTTTGAATGACACCAGTTCAGGCATTCTGTCCTCTGTGACAGGCCTCTAAGAGGGTGTACAGTCAGGGACAGTTGTTTGGAGCCCCATTGATTTTTCTGACATTTTTTTAAAAAATGAAATTTCCTCCTTTTCAAGGAACTTGAAATGCTAAAAGCAGATGTGCAGAGACACACTGATGATTGGATTTAAAATTTTAAAGAGCGTTCCAAATCTTCTAAGAGATAAATCTGACTTTAGAAGATTCTTACTTTTCATAAACCTTGTTTCCAGTCGCTAGTCACAGTCAAAGATAATTTGTACTAAAGAATATAAAGTCAAATATGAAGTCATGAAAATAATCAATTCCCTTTCAACCTATGTGCTTGCTCTTGGGGCGAGACCCTGGGCTTCATTCCTTGTATTGCACTGGTCACTGTGGTCTTCACTAAAGCAGAATAAGAATTCTCTGGGGTTTATCCCTACCACCTTAAGAGTAGAATTACACCATGAGAAACCAACAGTGCCACACAATGTTCAAGTTTGCATTTCTTGACTTTGCTGCCACATAGAGAATTTGTATGTGTGGGCATGGACTTGGATCCCTCTAGATCAGGAGTTCCCTTGTGGGCCCATGGTGTGCGCGTGTGGATGTGTCTCTGTGTGTGTGTGTGTGTGTAGGGGAATGGTACAAATACTATTTTCAAGATTTTCAAAAAGTGTAATGGAAACAGCTTGTTTGTGTGAAATAAGACTATACAGGCTAACGACACAATGTGTTTCTTGACTGTAAGCTAGAATTCTATTTGTGGAGGCAGGATATAGAAAGCATGGAGGATGCATTTTAAAGGCAGAAAGATTTGTGTTCAACTTGCAGCTCAGTCATTTATTCACTGTGTGACATTATGCAAACTCTTAACCCCTCTGATTCCAAGTTTCTCCATTGAGAAAGCAGGAGTAATACTCACCAAGCCAAAGTGTTTTGAGAGTAAGTAGAATTCTACTCTTACAGAATGTCTGGCACATCATAGCCACTAAGTAAGTGGAGTTATGATTATTTTGATGACCAGTGTTCTAAACAGAACAGTGATGGGTCACATTCCAGTCAGAAGCTTCAATAGTACACAGAAGAGAAAATATTCAATATTCAAATCTAGCTAGTCTGACTTCAGAACCCTCCCTCTCAATGAGTGCAATTAATTGAGAAGTACTCATGTATTTCTTTAGAAAATTACCACAAAAAAAAAAAAGAAAAGAAAAGAAAGAGAAAGCTATTGTTTCTTAAGGTATACAGTTTGCTATTTAGATGGGGTTCACAAGGGAAAAAAATGATGAAATTGCTCTTAGGTGATGGAAAGGTTATGTATGGCTGCTTCAGACAGAGGGGAAACTCTCTTGCCTTTACAATAGTTTGAAAGAGGCTATGAAAGAAAAATTCTGGCCCATAAAATGGGTTCAGATCAAGTTTTCTGAAGGCTAGAAAAGCAAAAGCAAAAGAGCTTCCAATGTGTCTTACATTTCTAGGAAAATAAACGAAGCCTTGGAGGGGCTCGATATAAATGTGCTCCATGACATGGGAAAGAAGTTGTCTTCTAAAAACTGAAGCCAAGGATGTTAACTGTCAGCTGGGCTATGACTGTGCCACATGCAAAGTTACTAGATGTTAAAGAAGTAGAATGAAATTACTATTTGTTAAATACTCCACAGTTTGAAATGTATGGATAATTAAGCCACATATAACTAAACACTTGGTAAAAGGAATTACCAAATGTGTTGCCTTCTCATATTCCTGAATGATTCTGTAGACTTCAAGGTCATTTGCCAGTCTCTGGATCGCTATGTGAAAAGAACTGTGTTAGGCTATAGCATTATTACAAATATATAGTATTAGGTTATCACAACTGGAATACAAAGACATGGGCATTATAATTAATTTCAAATAAAATTTACTGAGGCATTATTTATATAGTGTATACTGCATTCATTTAAAGTGTTGATTTGATTGACAATTGTATAAACCATTGACTACTGTCACCAGCAAGATAATGTGTCAGTCCATTTTCTGCTGCTATAACAGAATATCATAGACTAGGTAATTTATAAAGAAAAGAAATTTATTTGGCTCATGGTTCTGGGAATTAGAGAAGTCCAAGATAAAGGGGCTGCGTCTGGTAGGGCCTTCCTGCTGTGTCATAACATGGTAGAAGCCAACACGTGGTGAGAGAATGCATGCAAGGGAAGAAAACTTTTGAAATAAGTAACCCACTTCTGCAATAACATTATTAATCCATTTATGAGGGCAGAGTTCTCGTGACCTAATCACCTCCCTCCACTCCTGACCCTGGCTGACCACTGATCTACTTTCTGTCACTGTAGGACAGTTCACATTTTCTAAAATTTTATGTAAATAGAGTCATACAATGCATATTCCTTTCTTCTGGATTCTTTCATTCAACCCGATTTTGAAATTCATTTATGTTATTATATAAATGTAACAGTTCATTCTTTTCTATTGTTGAGTAGCATTCCATCATATGGATATATCTTATTTTATTTATCTATTCACCTATTAATGTATATTTGACTTATTTACAGCTTTTTGCTATTATGAACATTCCTGTATGTTCATGTACTAGTATTTGTATGGACATCTATTTTCATTTCTCTTGGGTAAATATTCTAGGAGTGGATCATAAGGTGGGTGTATGTTTCACTTTTGAAGAGACTTCAAATGATTTTATCATTTTATATTCCTACTAGAAGTGTATAGGAGTTCCAGTGGCTCCTCATCCTCACCAATACTTGATGTCATCAATTTTTTAAATTTTAGCTATCAAGTAGGTATAGAGGTATCTCATTGTGATTGATGACATGGAGACTCTTTCTGTGTGCTTACTAGCCATTCACATATCTTCTTTTGTAAAGTGTCTGTTCTTTTGCACATTTTAAAAATGGAATTGTCTTCTCATTACTTATTTCTCTTCTTGTTACTGAGTTTTTTATGTTAATATATTCTGGATCCAAGTCCTTAAAATGTAAATATATGTTTTTCTCCTACTCCGTGCCTTGTCTTTTCATTTTTAATGGTGTGTTTTGAGAAGCATGATATTTAATAAAGTCCAATTTGTTAACTTTCTCTTTCATCACCATGCTTTCTATATTTCATCTTTACCTACTCCAAAATCACAAAGATTTTCTCCTTTGTTTTCTTCTGGAAGCTTTATAATTTTAACTTAATTTTATGATTCATTTTCATTTAATTTTTATGTATGCTGTGAGGTATATTAATTATCTATTGCTGCACAATAAATTATTCTAAACTTTAAAAGCTAAAGCAATAAACATTTATTATCTCACAGGTCTTCTAAGAGTTAGGAATCTGAAAATGGTTTAGCTGGATGATTCTGGCTCAGTCAGAAATCTCTTAAGTCTGCAGTCAAACTGTTGGCCCTGGATGTAGTCACCATAGTCTGACTAGGGCTGGAGGGTCTGTTTGTAGGATGGCTCACTCTCATGGCTGTTGGCAGAAGGCCTTAGGAACTCACCATATGGAACCCCCTACAGGCTGTCTGGGTGTCCTCACAACTTTGCTGCTGGCTTCCCCCAGACAGAGCAAATGATCTATCTAAGCAGGAACTAGTGAGGAGCAATCCAAGGTGTCTTTTATAACTTAGTGCCCAAAGCTGTCATATATACCATAGCTTCAGATTGATTCTATTCATTAGAAATGAGTCCCTAAGTCCAGCCCAATTTCAGGGAAAGTGTGGGAATTAATTTACACCTTTTTAAAGGGAGGAGTATTAAAAAATTTGTGGGCATATTTTGGACTACCCCAGGAGATAAAGTTCAAAGTTCATTTCTTTCCCATGTGGATATCCAGTTGTTCCACTACCATTTGTTGAAAAGACTTTACTTTCCCTATGGCTGACATTATTAGTTCTTTTCCAGATGAATATTATTTATATTCATATTAATAAGAGGAATATTATTCATGGCTATATTTCAAAAGCAAACTGAATTTTTAAAAAAGTCAAGCCTATAGCCAAAGGTTATTAAAAATACATAAATGAAAAATTCAAATGATGGTATTAATTTCTAACAATGATCTTCTGCAAGCTTGCACTTTCAATTTGCAATTCCAATAGTTAATTCAATCTTGGACATTAATGTTAGAAGAAATCTAGGACATTAGCTAATTTATCTCCATTGTTTTATGAACATAGAAGCAGAAGTGCTGGGAGATAAAATGAATAGCTCAGGACATAATGCAAGATAGAGGCAGATCTGAGAACATTGGCTATTTTGTATCCTGGTTTAGTAATCTTTCTGATACATCGAACGTTAAAAAATCCTTGAAATTTAAAGGTATGATTTTGTTTCTGAAACTCTCATATTGAAGTCCACAGGGGCACACATATGCAATAAATGTCTTCTGTGAACCAACATTGGATCAAATGCGCAAGACACAAATATTAAAAGAACACTGTCTTTGCTCTCAAGGAACACAGCATCTAGCTTCTTCCATGAACACCAATACATCATTTTTCTCTGTGAGATAAGCTTTTGGATTTAAGGTCATATTTCTATCAGGTCATCACTCAGGAAACAAAATGTCTGGGAAAAATAGAATTTCCTAGAATTATGGGGATTGCAAATGCTTGCCAATATTCCATGTGAAGAAACTGAAGAAAGATGGAGGTCTTCTATCACTAGTATGGATTTCATCCCAGCTTTTACTATCACCAATATTTCTAAAGAAATCTGCGGAAGCAAATGGTAGAACTTTTGGGGGTCAGCCACAGAATATTTCACTGTAAGCTAGCTTGGCTGCAGTCAATGTCATGTGTGTATTGGGCGTGAGCACATGTTAGATATTTGAGTTGCAAATTGGCATTCACTATGGCACTGGAATGCAGGTGCCTTGAGGGTGTGAGCACAAGACTTGCTCCTGTTCACAATAAATGCCGGCTTCCCCAGGAGCGTTGTACTTTATGAAGCTTTATGCCATGCCTTCCATGATTCAACCCACCATCTCAACACACGGACGAAAGAAGGCTTTGAGAAACACCATGTGACAGAGGATTTTCTCTGCAACACCCCACCCCAGACTGTGCCTCGCAATTACAGCTGCCACCAGCTGTGCTATATCCAGGAAGGGCATCCACTGATGGAATCCTCAAGGAGCAGTCCGATGTCATTTCTTCTCTTTCTCATGGTTACAGTGAATAGAGAGTTTTAGGAAATCTCACCCCGTGGTCTATTTCTACGGCCGGAGCAGTTCGGTCAGGTGCAGAGTCTGCCAGACAAGACCGCCGTTTGCAGATGACGCAGTCACCTTTGATAAATACCACAGGCAGCTCAGTGGAGGGCACAGAAGCAAGGCCGCTCTGGGGAGTCGTAACCTGAGTTCTGTGGACGATCAGTAATAAAAGTTAAAGGTCAATTCGCCAGATGGTCTTTTCATAGAACCGGAATAAAGAATGGAAATGAGATAGTGGCAATTGAAAATATCAAACGTGATTGCTGGACTTGGATCAAAGGGTTAAGCGTACAACTCTCATTCCAAAGCAGGCAGCTTTTCCTCTGTGGCATCACCTATAAAAGGACATGAAATTCTAGGAACCAGATAGGGTTCTTATTCAGAAACACAGAGACTGACTCTGGCTGATTTGAACGGGAAAGGAATCTGTCAAATGGATACCGTGTGCTCACAGAATCATTGAGAGAACCAGGCTCGAGGCTCTGCAGCCATGAGGAGACCCAAGACCATACCACGGAAATGGGTGAAGTGAAGACACTGCTTTCCAGCTGCCAAGCATTGGATGGGGCATCTTACACTTTGCCACCACTGGCCATGGATGCCCACCACTGTCACCAGAAGAGTGTGGTCTGGGAGGGTGTGTCTGATTGGTGGAGCCAGGTCACCTGGTCGTGCCTAACTATAAGGGAGGCTTGGAGAGTGAGTAATTGGCATTTTCAGCTTCCATGTGGGAGATCAGCCTTGATTCTCTCTAAAATGCATATCTCGGTGGGGGTGGGAGTGGGGGGATTCACCAAACATAAGAGCAGGATTCAGAAACTGGGCAACTCCCTTAAAAAAAAGCATATTAATTTGAAAAGTTCTAGATTCTGGAGAGGAAGAAGAGAGGGTAGTGGTGGGGTCTAAGTGAAGCCAATGACTGGGGAGATTAACTAGGAGAAACTTCCCTGCTCCAGAAAAGGATCTGAAAGGACAAAGTTCAGTGTTTTTCAACTTTGGCTTCAATTAGGATCACCTGGGGAGTTTCCAAAAAATGCTATTGTCTGGGCTCTGGCTTCTAGACCAATTAAGTCAAAATTGCAAGGAATGAATTATGTTTTAAAAGCTCCTCCCTGGCGAATCTGTGTGGCCAGGGTTGACAGCCACTCAGTTATGCCCAAAGTCACCTGGAGAAAGGAAACAGGTGGACTCTGGAGCCGGGGTGGGCAGGGCTGGGAGGCGGCGTCAATTCACAGCCACTTTCAGCATGTTTGGCATTTTCCTGATGCGGTGCTTGAGTAACAGCAGGAATCATCTTGTCACTCGCTGGCATTTGTAAAGGCCTAACATGATGCACACGTGTGAGGTTTTTAAACATCTGAAAAACATTGTTGTGTGATTAATAAAAGCTCTCTTCTCCAGGCGGTGGTGGGTGGAGGGAGTGAGGTGGTCGTGTAGGTGGAGTCCACGTGCTGGGCGGCTGTGGGCTTCGTAAGCAGAGCCCGCCACTCAAACTGTCATTCATTTGTCCTGCAATGATTAATTCTGCTCGCATGAGCCGAGTGGGAGGAGAGTGAGCAAAGCCTGGGTTTTGGCCTCAGAAAGATGCCCAGTGTGCGCAGCTGGGTGAGACTCTTCAAGGAGCCCAGGGAGCCTGTTCAGGAAACTCAGAGGAAGGAACAGTTTCCAGGCTGGATGCCTTTGTGAATCACACAGACTTCCCAGCCCAGCGCAGGCCTTGGCTCAGCTAGGAAAGATTTGCGACACCAAATGCCTCCAGATTTATTTAAGAATACTGCGTGAGTCCATTTGGCTGCTGTAATAAAATGCCATAGCTAGAGTGGACTTCTAAATGACAGAAATTTATTTCCCATGGTTCTGGAGGCTGGGAAGTCTAAGATCAAGGGGTCGGCAGAGCCGGTGTCTGCTGAGGCCCCCCTTCCCGGTTCACAGGTGGCACCTCCTTGCCATGTCCTCATGTGGCAGGACGGGGCACGGATCCCATTCATGAGGATGAAGCCCCATGATATAGTCACCTCCCAAATTCCCCACCTCTTAATACCATCACCTCGGAGGTTACGATACCAACATATGACTTTTGGAGGGACACAGCATTCAGACCATAGCAAATACTACCTAGAAGGAGGGAGGTTTGCTATCAAAGAAAACTTCCACAAATGCTAAAATTGCTTCCCAATTTCAGACTATATGGAAGAGAAAGGAAAGTAATTAAGCAAAGAATGTGTATCAAGGAGCCAAATATTTAATGAAAAAGCCAGCGGCAGCAAGTATCAATATTTGCTTTTCAAAGTAAACATCTCAGAGGACGTGCTTGGAGCGAGAAGGGAGGCACTGAGCTCGGCAAGGAGAATGAGAACAGCTTGCCCTCGCTGGCCCAGCTCCTCATCAGTCTCTATTTGCTGGTTATGAGCATGACGGATGAAGCCACTGCAGCAAAGCTGCTCTCTCTGGCCTTTGCTGACCCCATTAAGGTGGTTTGGATGTAACCTTGAAGGGTAGATTCTAAAGAGCACCGGGCCGATCAATGTTCCCGATTCAACTTCTCACAGCCACCGCCTGTGAAACCACCCAACTGCTCACCTGCCAGTGCCTGCTTGTGTCCCCTTTTGAAATGTGAGAAAGTGGTGCTGAAATTGATAATGACAACAGGGACCTTCCAAGTGTTGGTTTATGTTCTTGGAGCAAATTATTGGCTGTAAGAGCAATTTGCAAAAAAAAAAAAAGACCAAGACCATTAAGAGGATTCATTGAAATGCCTGGTAATCATGAGGCTGCAGTAGCACAGGGCACTGGTGATTGCTGGCCCTTTTAAACATGACAGAAATAATTTCATAAATTGGAGTAGAAAAAATGGACCTTCGAAAGATGGGTCATTTTCTTTGATGTTTATAAGGGTAAGATTTGTGTTTAGCACATAATTTAATAACTGTTTATCGATTGCCCACTCTGTTCTGTGCTGTTGCTGCTAGGATGAATGCTTCAAAGTCCCCTCTGTTCCTGCAGAATGGGAAAGAATCATAATCAGTCAATTTCAATAAAATAGAATTAGTGATAGGATTGAGGATACATAGGATGCTATGAGAGAGAAGGGAGGGGGCAAATGATATGTAAGATGAAGTCTAAGCCAGTATCGTCTTTGCATTCTGAAAAGAGTGTGTGTGTGTGTGTGCGCGCGCATGCGCGCGCACGTGCATGTGTAAAAGCAGTTTGTTGTTAATGCAACCTAAAGTGCAAGTCAGGCAGTGGCAGGATTTGGAGATGAAGATGACTCTATGTGCCAAGCTAAGCACTTTGGGTCCTTCTCTCTGTACATTGGAGGATCTTAAAATTCAGTTGCAATAGAATCATTTAGGATTTCGCCACTCAAAATGTGGTCCCCAGACAGAAGCTTAGACATAACCTAAGTAGAAATGCAGAATTGCACCACCTCCCTGCAGCCACAGACACAGACTATGTATTTTAATAAGGTAATCCATATGCACCTTATTAGTAATAAAGTTTGATAAGTCACCTAAGGGAGCTTGTTGAAACATGAAAAGTCTTTGATTCTCAGATCTTACTTCACTAGAACTGGGGTGAGACCTTGGAGCCTGCATTTCTAACAATCATCCCAAGTAATTCTGTAACAGAAATAAGGGTCTGAAAAAGGGAAAAAGGTATTACAAGTTGTCTCTTTAAGATTTCCACCATTCTTTTTGGGAATTAAAAGCTGCATTCCTGCCCAAAGCCAGTGATCAGAGGAGCAGGGGAGTGTCACTTGTTCTTTGTACCACAGGAGGTGGCTCAACAGAATTGTCCCAGCAGAAATCATAAAATTGTCTTCACCAGAGATACTCTAGTTAAACAGCAATAGCCCAAAACTGAAAACTCCCTCTAAAAGCTCTGTATTTCTGCTTATAGATAGGACGGTGGTACTTTAAGACAATAGTCTGCAATCCTCCTCATTTGTCAGCCAATTCATAAACTTTTCTTTCTTTCCCTCAAACCACTTATCCTCATTTTTCTGATGTGGCCTTAGGGACAAGTGCTGAACTTTCAGTAACAATTCTGCCTCAGGTGGCTCAGGATTTTTAAAAAAATCTATGCTCAGACCTCACCAGGCCAATTGCATTGAGATCTCACAGGACGAAACTGTGCAGACGAAGGCAAAACTTCCCTTTGCTCTTAGAAATTTCACTGAAAAACCAACTCACAATAAAGCAGATTAATAAAAGAAAAGCTATTAAATTTATTTAACATGTGTACGTGGAAACCCCCAGAAAATGAGGAGGATTCAACTCCTCAGTCGGGTTCAGGAGCTTAAATGCCTTTCTGGTAAAAAGGGTTTTGGGAAGGGAAAAGGGGAATTCTGTAGTGGGCAATAAAGGATTACTAGGGAGGATGAATGGGTGCGGAACAAAGATTAACTGGTAAACAGTTCCCTCTGGAATTTAAATGAGCATGACATTATCTTCTTCCAGAGTCTGTTCCAGTGTGGTCCTGATCTTACAGGGAGAGAAGAAAAGGACAATCATTCTCCTAGCTGGGTCTGGATCTCAGGCAGAAGAAACTTTTTTGGGGAGAGAGTAGATGGTGGTGATGGGGAAGGTCAGAGAGACCTTGAGGCTTCATCAATCGATGCAGAATGTCAAAATGTCATATTTTGGGGTAAAAATATTTCTAATTTTCTTCAAACCCAGACATCACTCTTTTTGTGAAGTTCCTTGGTGACATGTAAGTACAACTGAGAACCGCTTGATTCGAAGGTTTTAAGCAGTGAAGTGGCATTGTTAGATTTTCATTTGCAATAGCTCTGTTTAATTTTTTTAAGTCTTTCACATCTTATTATCTCAATATTCTGTGACATTTTGCATGGCAATAATTATATTATATAAGGCTAGAAAATCTTACCAAGAATACTTACGAGTTATAAGGTCATTAATGAGCTTCAAAAAGTGATTTGACATACCACCATTGATCACAGTGATTCTAATTCTAGACACAGATACAGGATAGCTGGAGGAAAAATTAGGAAGTATTTCTGGGACTCCTATTGCACACGTTAGACCATTTGTCTTCTATACTCTCAAACTGAATATAGAAACATGAATAGAATTTAGCAAACCTCAGGTACGGGTCTCATTTCTGCCAAGTTCGTGTGATATGGGATAAGATTAACTCTGCCTTAGTTATAGTTAATTCATTTCTAAAATAGGAATAATAAACCTTTACCACATTGTGTGGTTGCAAGGATAAGATAAAATAATATGTGAGAGATTATATTATCAAATGTACAGTTCCCATAAAAGCAAGAATTCTAGGCATTATTGTATGAAACTAACAAAGCTTAAAAATGCTATACAAAAGTCATAATATTAAGAATTAAGATAATCACAAATGTGTGTTGTCAATGGAGGAAAAGAAACCAAACTCTGTAAAATAATTTAAAGTGGTTTTTTCTGACTGAATATGTGTGACCACGGCCCTGAGAGCCACACCCAAGAAGCCTTAAGCAAATGGTCTCTTCATGGCTGAGTCATAGTTTGGTTTTATACATTTCAGGGAGACAGGAATTACACATAAAGTCATAAATCAATACATTGAAGGCATACATTGGTTTGGCCTGAAAGGGCAGGACATCTCAAAGTGGGGAATTTCAAGTTACAGGTGGTTTAAAGATTCTTTGATTTGTAATTGGCTAAAGAAAGCTTTGTTTAAAGGCTTGGAATGTTTTAAGTTAAGATAAGGAAGTCTATTAATCAGAGACAAGTCACTGGACATATACTCAGTCTCAAGCGATCTGTTAAGTAAATTGAGGACCTGCAGGTGTGGTTTAAGCTTTGTCTTGTATAGCCTTATGCCTGTTGATGAGTTACAAAGGATATCTCCAACAAGGGAGGGAGGCATGAGGAGGGATTCTGACCTCCCTTCTCATGGGCAGTAACTCAGCTTTTGGGTATTTCTGGGGTTGCCTTGGCCAAGAAGGGGTCCATTCAGTCATCTGGGGAGTTTAAGATTTTATTTTAGTTCACAATTCAATTATCCATTTATCTGGTGAAATAACAATAAAATCCCAAGCACTCTACTAAATGAATGAATCCCGCTCAGCCAAGGGGACCCCAGAAACAGCTTAAAACTGAGTTCCCAGCCACGATGGGGTGAGAGAGGTAAAGCACAATTACATGCGTGTGATTTCCCCTTTATAAATATTCATGACTCCTCCTATAGCTTGTTGAACATGTATATTTGACTACCCCACTCAGTATAAAATCCTGTTCCCTTTTGTCTCTTCTTGGAAGCACGTGTACCTGGCTTCTGGCCTGGGCTCTGCTTCCCCACCTATTGGAATGGCCACACAGCAGGCTGCTACCCTTCATAAGAGCTAAAGCTCCCTTTTTTCCAAAGTATAAACCTTATTAATTTTTTTTTTTTGCAGTTAACAATCCCTTGATTCATTAATATTTCCTGAGCATTTACTCTGGGCCAGGCATTGTTCTATATAGTGGACCTAGCTGTGACACACACATAAACACAAAATTGTTGATGCTTAGTAGCCCCCCTCAGGGTCTATGGTCTTGTCAAATAAAACACTCTAGGCTGAAGCACTTATTCACCAATGTCTTCATTCCCATAATCAGGAGATTTACTCTCTCTATTCATGTTTTCTTGACAGTGAAGGAAATTAGAAATATTTTACCCTAAAATATATTTCTTTGACATATTTTGAGATGGCTGCCATGAGCCTCACAGACAGAAGTAACACTGTAACAGAGTAGTCACTTTCCTCCCATAGACACAGAAGGGAAATACTAACATTGGGGACTATGTAACGGAGGAAATGGCCTGGAAAAATGGCAAAAATGTTTTATGTCTCTTTAAGACATCCCTCACTCCTTTGGAGAACTAGGACCTGCATCCCTGAGTCAGGCCGGCAGTCCAGAGGGGCAGGGGAATGTCTTTTGTTCTTTGTGCTACAGGAGATGGCCTGCCCTATGGAGATCCTGGGTGGAGGTCACGGGATTGTCTTCAGCAGAGATGGGACATCAGAATCATCAACTGTAGTTGAACAGCAATTGCCTGAAGCTGAGAACCCACTTTTTAAAAGCTCTGTATTTCTGCTTATTATTAGGACAAGGGCATTTTTAGACAGGAGTCTCCATCTTCCTCATTTGCTGGCAAATTAACAAAATTCCTCTTTCCTTCTCCTCAAACCACTTGTTCTTGTTCTTCTGATGCACCCTTGGGCACAAGTGCCAAGATTTTGGTAACAACTCTGCAAAGCTGTCTTTTGTGGAGGGAAATTTACATCTGTAGAGAATCTGCATTAATACAACCAAGTCTATCCTTACCTGATCTAAGAAAGATTAAGAGAGTCCAACACCTTTAAAGGTCTGAAAAGAAATATTTACCATCTATTCTCTCTGAGGGCTGCTACCTGTAAGGTTTCATTTACATAACAAGACCACCTTTGTTAGCTAGTCTAGCCTTTTCCTTTCTCCCTCCCAAAAACCTGTTTTAGTGCTTCCAAGCCCCCATTCTTTAAAAAAAAAACCCTCTGTACCTCACTGAAGACTTGAATTTTCGTTCTGAAGGTTCCTGAATATACATGTTAAATTTGTATCATTTTCACTTCTATTAATCAATCTGCCTCATGTCGATAATTTTTCAGCAAACCTTTGGGGGTGGGGGAGCCCTTGTTTCCTATAATTGAGTGAACCTTTGGGGAGCCAGGGAGCCTTTGATTCCTATACAGTTAATAGAAAAAAGTTAAGATATATATATATTTCTCCCTTTTGAAAAAAATTACCTGTAGGAGTGCAGTGGAGGGTTGTAACTACGTGAGAATGTAAAGGTGCTGCTTAGAATTCATAGCCTTTCACTATTTGTACTGAGAAGTTCTTCAAATCTTAAAGACAACCTTGGAAGTAATTGCAAGTATGACCCACTATTGATCTACAAAGTCCAGTTAGTTTAAATTCTTCATTGCTCACTCGGTATAATTTCATGGGTTTTTTTTCTTTCTGTATATGCAGGTACATTGTTGTTTCTTGGCTGTTGGGACTTACAGAATATAAACAGGCTGACATGATATACAGCAAAACCTTTCTCATGTTAGGAGGGTTTTTTATTATGTGCCCGCATGTTCGGTTCTGCTATCTTTCTTCAGGAGCTGGCCTGTTCTGTCTGTTGGTATAAGTATGGGTTGCTTTAGCTGCACTACAGGAACCCATGTGATGTTAATGCTGTCAAATTGATATTGTGCTTACTAAAACCCTTCAATTACCATGTTACTTGCTTGTGACACTACATTATTGTTACAATTCTGTAACCAGTAAGCTGGCTGGAAATGCGTAAAGTGGACTACATCTGCATACTGGCCCAGCTTTCCTTCCCATGAGGAAGAGTCTCGGAAGACTAAGGACATACAGAAACCTCTTTCAACTCCGCACACACCATTCTCTCTGCCTGTGTGGTCCTCCCAGCCTCCTGTTCAGCTTTTCGAGTCCTGCTTAGTCTCAAAGCACAGCTCAAGTCCCATCATCCCCGTGGAGATTTCTGTGCCTCATCTCTTTCCACAATCCAGTCTGTCTGTTAGACCATCTCCATGCTGGAGAGAGGGAGATGGGGAGGCAGGGTTGGAGGCCAGTATGAAAAGACCAACCAAATGGAAAGAGGCAATCAATGGCTGTTTATTCAGAGCTTGCTATAGCCACCATCACTTGCAGTTAGACAGAGACTCAAAGGCAGGCAGAAGAGTAGAAACAAAGGAAGGCTCGGGTGTGCCCTGATTGAGGCTGTTGGTGTGGGGAAGCTGTAGGCAGGCTACCCAGGAGCTGGGCATCCTGTGTGATTGGTTAGGGGAACATATTTGGCTTTTTCTGGTTGGTCTTCAGTTGGAAATAGGGGCAGAAATTAGGGAAGCTGTCAGTTATAAATCAAGTCCTGGCCATTTGGGGCCAATTGTTACAGGGGCTATCGTTTGGCTTCCCAAGTTCATTGTTGACTTGGGAAGATAGTAGTCTGACTTCCTGCAAGCCTGGCTCGTAGATAGCAGGCTGGCTTCCTTGCCTGTTGATTATAGAAAATGGGTTGGTTTCCTGGGCAGCCTGCTGCAGATTGTACTCTGGTCATTGTTCATTTGTACATTTACTCTCTCACAACTCAGGGAGTTTGGCCCATCATGGCCCAAAGGAGAATTGCTAATGCCAGTAGGAATAAA
>CAUYSK010029214.1:0-35300 GCA_963575035.1 Avahi laniger | reverse complement strand
GCATGGTGGCGCATACCTGTAGTCCCAGCTATTCGGGAGGCTGAGGCAGGAGGATCGCTTGAGCCCAGGAGTTTGAGGTTGCTGTGAGCTAAGATGATGCCATGGCACTCTAGCCTGGGCAGCACAGTGAGACTCTGTCTCAAAAAAAAAAAAAAGAAAAACCTGCCATGATAACTTTTGTGTAAAGCAGAGGTTTTCAAATTTTTCAAGTATCTGAGGCAGAATTTCTCTACCTTGGAACTATAAATTTTGAGGGCCAGATAATTATTTGTTGTCAGGGCCTACCAATGTGTTTTATAGGATGTTTAGTAGCATCTTTGGCCTCTACCCACTCAAAGCCAGTAGCGTCCTCACCCCCAGTCAGTCAATGTCTCCAGACGATGCCAAATCTTCCCTGTGAAGGCAAAATCATCCCCAGTTAAATTAATCTACAATCTGCTCCCACTCTTCCCACTTCAGAAATATATCAATTATATAGCAGAAAAAAAGCTGAGTAGATCTTAAGTCATTGCTATATGCAAACTCCTTTCACCACCTAAATGCCGTAACAAAGGTATAATATATCCCCCACCTCTTTGCTTTCTATGTGTCCAGTACAATTCAGCTTAGCATCCAATTCCTCCAAACAATGCTTGATGTCAATTTCAATTAGATGTCTCTGCTTTTTCTAACTCATATCTTTACCAATCATAGAATTTATCATGCTACATTGCAATTTTTTGATAACTCACTTATCTCATTTTCTAGGCAGAAAACTCCTAACGCCAAGCAATCTTTCTTAAATGTCTTTTTATACATAAAGCCATACATAAGTGTGGCGGATGGGTTGACTGAAAAAAAATTACTGAGAAAATGAATGAATATGAGCGTCTCTTATGTGATCTGTAATTTAAAGTAGAAAATAAGATGCAGATGTGAAATAAACCAGGTACCAAAGTAAGTAAAATACCTGATAATCAGAAAGAAAAGGAAGTAAAGACCTCATGTGGGAGAAACTAAAATTTAGACTGACTAGTACTGTGAGGAGTGTACAGAGAATAATCAACTGTTTTTTCTTTGGTAACTGGATTACTTTGTATGAATGTGAGCTCTCTAGATAGTGGGAAACATTGGATCTATGTGAAGTCATTAGATTGGCCTAGATAGGAGTTTCTGGCTTGGTATTTCTCTTAAATTTTTTGACAAGCTGTCCATTGGACTACTGTCATCTGAAGACTTGATTGAGGATGGAGGGCTTGCTTCCCAGATGGTTTACTCATTTGGCTGCTGGCAGGAGGTCCCATTTCTTGTTGTATGGACTTCTCCTTAAGACACAGATACTGGCTGTCCTGGTACAAGTGATCCAAGGGAGAAGGAGTAACCCAGACAGATGCCATAGCATCTTTTATAGCTAGTGTCTGAAGTTACACACTACCAGTTATGTTTCATTCTATACATTAGAAATCAGTCACTAAGTCTAGCTGACGCTCAAGGGGACGGGACAATATAGTTATCTGTTACTTTTAGTTTGTATTTAGTTTATGTATATTGTAAGAGGAAGGAAAGACATTGAAACTAAATTTGATAGTAGCAAAAGGTCTGAAAATAGAAGGGAATTACATTCATATATTAGAACTGGGGATGGTGGTTAAAGCTATGTATTATTATTGCTAAAAGAAAAATATTAGACAAATTTAGGAAAGTTTATTTGAGCAAAGAACAAACCATGAATTGAGCAGCACCCTAAACCAGTAGAGGTTAAGATAGCAACATAGACCCAGCAACATGGACATTCAGTACTTATAGACACAAAAAGGAAATGATGCACAAGAACGGTTTGGTTGGATACAGCTCAGTATTTGCCCTATTTGGGCGTGATCTGATCAGTGGGAAGCCTAAGATTAGCTGAAACTCAGTTGCCATGATTGGCTAAGACTTAGCTATTACAAAAATATCCTTTTAGGTTGTAGTTTACTACTTATAAAGACAGCTTTAGGCCAAATTTAATTGAAAACTATCAAACTTGTGGGACTCCTTTGGTAGTTCTATGGGTTAGTGAGCTCAAATGAGGTCTGTTACATGATTGGACTCACATAGCAGCTATTTCTAGAGGGATCTGAAGGTTTTCCTGCACCACACATACAAGACAGCTGACACACACTTGATGTTTACTGTCACGAGTGGAGTTCAGTGGCAGTCAGCACAAATGCACCTGCACATGTTCTCTCTATGTGGTTTGGGGTCCTCACATATTGCTGCTGGGTTTTCAAAATCCAGGAAACAGAAGATTCCAGGCCAATTAAGGACTATACATTGGATTGCTACCGAATCACTTTCTCCTTTTCTCATTAGTCGCTTAGCTTCTATGGAGTGGAGTTATAAGCTTCACTTTTCAATGAGGAAATTGTAAGGGCACGTTGTAGAAGGAAAAGGGGGAGGAGAGACGTTTCTGCAACCATCTTTGGAAGATACAGTGGGCCTCAAAGTGATTATGTCACAGACATGAGAACATTTTCTGCACAGATTCTGAAAATACTCATATTTTTTAAAAAATTCTAAATTATTTGTAGATCCTAACGATGTCTATGACTAATTGTTGATTGCTGTGGTGCATGGTCAGAAGAGCTGCCTTAGCATGTCTCAGGTTGTAAATTAAGTAGCTAAAAAGTGACCAGCACAATCAGGCTATCAACATGATCCATTAAAAAAGATTTGGGGTTCATATAGCAATTGGGAAATTTTTTTTGTGAATATACTTATGTGTTTGTGTAGCTGTGAACATGTCAATTTACCTTCCAAATATTTAATTGCAAAATGACTAGCAAAGTAAACAAATTGACTTTTGCTTCCTCAAAATTGTTATTTAAATCAAAAGCCAAAATTGATCCATAGACGACAAAAACATAATTTTACAGTAGGTTTATATAGGAAGTTAATTAGGCATCAGATTTCTATAATTTTTCATTATATCTTGGCCACATAACAAGCAATATTTACAGATTTTTATATGCTATTAAAAACTGTAACCAATGTCACCATTTCACTTTATTTCATTTAAAACTTATTCTGGATTATACGGTTCCAAACTTTATAAAACGTGATGGCTTTGTCAAAACCAGCTTTTAGCTTCCAGACAAAAAGAGCTAAATTCGTAGGACTTTGAAAAGTGAAAATTCTCTAATTAGATAAGGATTAGGATATTTTTAAAAATAACATGCTACTTTTGCAAATTCTTCCTTTTTATGTTTTTGAAATGGATATGTAGAATCATTTACAATCATATTTGGCTAGGGCTATAGATGCAGACAGATCAATTCTTTAAATGTTATGTGGGGATTCCATTTCCAGCAGGAACAGACTAAGGTGTCTCGACCAAACTTCCCAGAGAGAACAACTAGAATAATTAGACAAAAATCAAAACACAAATATCTGAAAACATTGGAGATCTACCCAGAATAGTGAGGAACTGGTGCCAACATGAGGGAGAGGGAAACTCGTGTAGGTGATCTTAACTTTTGTCTTTCTCCACAATGTAATTGCTAATACTAGAAGTGGTATCTGAGAAGATGAGCAGGGAATTCAGATTTGTGGGGTTAGTGGTACAAAAATTGGATTCACAGCCTACCATGACATGTATTAAAAACAAAACAAAACAAAAAGTCCCACAGCAGACCCAAACAAAATAATTATCAGACACAAAAAAATATTATTTTTAGGAAATAAAAGACAAGATGGAGAATTTCACCAGAAGATGAGATAACTATAGAGAATTATCAAGTAGAATTATCTAGAATTTTTAAAAAATTAATTTGGAAAACACTTCAGAATATAATATCCAAATAAAAGCATAAAGAGAGAATAGAATGGAAATAATAAAAAGGCATAGATTGGAAGAGACATTTGGAAAAGGTCTTTTAAATTCTCAAAAATGTGTAATTAGAGACCCGGAGTGAGAGAAAAGAGAATATATCAGCCAGATTCAAAAAGCACTGTGAACCTTAAGCAAAATGAAAACAAACAAAAACAGTGGAAATATTATTTTAAAACTGCTAAAATCAAAGACAAGACATGAATTTTAAAGTCAGGCAGAGGAAATTAAAATACATAATAGACTGGAAAGCTCAGAATGCCATCTTTTCCAAAGAGAAGTATCACAAATACATTTTTGTTCTCACAGTTTAGTGGGAAAGATACATTTTCTGGGAATTAAGATCATAGTAGACTATGGGCACAAGATTTAGAAAGTGATACATATCTCTCTGTTTTGAGAATCATGGGTTACATACTGTGGTATCTGATAATCTAAGACTTAGATTTGATAGAAAGAATGAACTACTTTAATGAAAAGAGATAAATAAGATTCATGGGTGTTATGTGGAACACACCTAATTGGATGTATTAGTATTTCTTTAAATTTTACTCTATGTAATGTTTGTTTAAAATATATTGTAGTTCATTAGTTTCAAAAAGAGTTCTACTGTTAAAGTGAAAGCAAAAAGAAGTAGTTAAGTAAATTAAGCTTGTTTGTGGGAATCTATGGCTATGAAAATTCTGGATATTGAACCAAAGCAATCACATCCCCTTGTGTAGAGCAATCTGCATAGCAAGTATCCTAACTAAAAAAGAAATAGGATGAAGGCTGGTCATGGGAGCCCAAGACCGTAATGAGATGAAATATATTTCAATTTTGAGATGCAGATTAAAAAGTAAACAGCTTGTTATTGAAAGTCAGAAAGTTATGTTTGTATAAAAACTGATTTTTAACTAAGGAAGACACTAAAACAGCCACACACATCTCATGTTGCAATGCTATTTCTTTTATTGTGCTCCGATTACAATACTTTAGGTTTCGTGTGGCATTGCCATTTATTCAAATGTTTCTTTTCCGTTAGACTACTCAGTATCAAATGAAGCAATCAGTGATGTGGATATCATCATTTCTCCCATTTTATAAGGGAGAAATTTGAAGCTCAGAGGGCAAGGCGTGAGGTTATGGACTCAGAAATTTACAAATACAGGTTTGTAGAAGATGCCGTGTCAGTATAAATCCTGACATTTTCCACAACAAAGAAGGATGTTTGCATATCCATCCAAATCATCATTGATATACAGGATGTATAGATTTGTTTTTAAAGTGAGTTGGATGCCTTACAAAATAATTTGAGACAAGCTAGTAGAGCTGAGATATAAATATCATAAGAAAATGTATTTCGAAGTAAACTTTAAAAATAAACATTTAATTCACTCCATAGATTTGCGTACATATGACTGCAAATGAGAGGCAGCAAAGCATAGAGATGTAGGCTAATTTCTTCACAAGTTGTGAGCATTGTGTTAAGATAAAACTGAAGATGCCATTTCTTTCCTCTTTTTCATTAGAACTCTTTTCACACTCCAGATATTTTTGACTACTGATTTTTAATTTAACTCTGACTAGTACTGGCCTAGGGTCTCCAGTGAGATGTAATCATACTCTAGGCTGGGGCTGCAGTCATCTGGGGCTGGAGAATCTGCTTCATGCTCATGCACATGGCTGTTGGCAGGCTTTAGCTCCTCCATGGGTATCAGTCAGAAACTTCAGTTACTTGCCACTTGGGCCAGAGCAGCAATATTGATTATAAAAGCTGTTTCCCACACAGTGATCAGAGAAAGAGAAACGGAGAGAGAGAGAAAGGACAAGCAAGAGAGCACCCAGGGTAGAAGCCACGATAAAATTTATAGCCCAATCTCAGAAGTGAGGTGTCTTCACTTCTGCAATAAGCTATTGGTCACATAGACCAACACAGCTACAATCTGGAAGGGATACACAGAGTGTAAATTCCAGGAGGCGAGGGTCATTATGGATTGACTACCAAATGGGATCAAGTCAAATCTCTAAAATTAGCCCTTAGGATCTATCTTCTTCTACATTTAAGTTTCATACTCCACATTCTCCATAAATTTTAGCAGTATTGAATTTTTCTGGAATATTTATTTACATATAAAATGGGTGTCATTAATACAGTGTAGAGTCAATAGATAAGAGCTTGTTTTAAATGCAATCATAATACAATTATCAAATCTAAGAAAATAAAAGTTTACTTAATATCATACAATGTCTAGTCCATATTCAGGTTTTCTGACTCATCTTTCTAGGATCCAAATTATAAATTTACCTTGCCTGCATTCATCTCTGGTTTCTTCCTATTAAAATGGAAATAGCGTTCCCATTCCTAGGAAAGGCCAACCTGTTTGCTAGTGCTCTGAGTTTTATTACATATTTATCTTCTTAGATCCTTTACTACTTCATTTATCCCCTACAATGATTGATTTTATGCATCAACTTTACTGGACCATGGGGTGCCTAGTTATTTGGTTAAACATTACTCTGTGTCTGTGAAGTTGTTTCTGGATGATACTAGCATTTGGATCAGTAGATTGAGTAAAACAGCCCTCCCTAATGTGAGTGGACCTCTTCTAATCTATTGAAGGCCTGAATAGAACAAAAAGGCTAAATAAGAGAGAACTCTTCCTGTCTGACTGCTTGAGGTGGACTTTGGTCTTTCCAGCCTCCACACTCTGAAACGTTGGCTTTTCTTGGAACTCAAGCTTACTGGCTTCTGGACTGGTACTTATACCACTGGTTTACCTGCTTCTCATGCCTTTGCCTAGGACTGGAACATCAGCAATCCTGGGTCTCCAGCTTGCCAACAGCAGATCTGGGATTTCTTAGCTTCCGTGATCATGTCAGCCATTTCCTTATTCTGCTGGTTCTATTGCTCTGAGGAACCTTGACTGAGAGAGCCCTTTTCTGCATTATCATGTTCTTCTCTACTGACCCATTCTCACTGACAAATAAACAAGCTATAGCCTCTCTGCCATTAACCTCAGTTTCCCCTTCTGTTTACTGCTCCATTTGTTGCTTACTCCTTGAGTCCACTTTTTTGACACCTGTTTTCCTATCTAGTAATGTGATGTTAAGGGGTTGGAGGGGAGGTGGAGATGGTCAGGAATTCAAAACTTCAGGTGAGGAGTCCAGGTGATGGCTAAACATATCACCTATTAAGCTTTGTAAAACTACAAAAATACAAGAAGTTTTCCTTTTGCCATTTTTTTGCCTATATATTTGCTAAATTGACTTGAGGCAAAAATGTATTTTCCTACCTTGATCTTTTGGATTTTTTTAATAAGAAAAGGATACTTATTTTATCCTGTTTTTTTCTTTTTTTTTTTTTTAAGGAAATATTCTCTGTGAAAATAGATTAGTTCTTAAGCACTAAAATTTTCTAAGTATGGTTTTAAAACCACCAGGGTCATAGGACCTTTACTTAGCATGGTAGCAGGACCAAAAAATATATGTCAGGTCATGCACTAAGACCTCAGTGACATAGCCAAGAGCATAGAATGTATAAACACACTGACATTTGGATTCAAACAAGGTGAAAATGTTCTTTCCAGATGACATTTTTTGCTTTAATACAGAGATATCATTGAAATTCGTGTTCAGAGGATGACACTGCTCAATGTACCAGACCCCATCGGTCGATGGCTGCTGTTTGAATAGCATTTAACTGTCAGTCTTTCTAAGCAGAAGTTTTGTCCAGTTTGTCTTTTGGCGAATGGAGAGTAGTGATAGTCACCACCGCCCACTCCCCCCACCAACACCCTGTATCGTGTTGCTGCTGCTTGAGCAGCGGATGATGCTGTTTTTGGCTCTGAATATTACCTTTTATCTCTCTTACTTTTTCTCAGGAATAATACTTTTTCCTTTTTTGTTGTTTTTAGAAGTAGTGGCAAGATGCAGGCAAGTGAAGGAGATATGATTAATTTTGAGGCAATTGAATAACTTAGGTTTGAACCTCATTTCTATTGATAAATGGATTTTAGGGAGAGAACTGGTTTGCATCGTGACTATACTTGAGTATTATGATCTTTAGTAAGTTACTCTTATTTTTGTTTCTTTTATCTGCAAAATGAAACAGTAATTATTTCCTCTTATTGTAAGAAATATAGAGTATATGTATTAATATACAGTGTTTAGAATATATTATATAACTTAGTATAATCTAGTATTCTAGTATAGATTAAAGAGCTCAGGGAAATGTAATCAATAGTTATAATAAAATTTTAAGTATCCCAGTGTGTTTAATAATCTTTGCTCAGTAAAAATGTTTATTCTTTTTTAATTGTGGCAAAATGTACATAATATAAAATTTAGCATCTTAATCAATTTTAAGTGCATAGTTTAATAATATAGAGTACATTCATATCTTTGTGTGATTACCTCCATTTCCAGAATTATTCTCATCTTGCAAAACTGAAACTCTATAGCCATTGAACATCAGCCCCATTCCCCTCTTCCTCCAGCCCGCCAAACTGCTACTTGTGTCTATAAATTTGACTACTCTTGGTACCTCATATAAGTAGAATCTCACAGTATTTGTCTTTTAGCTAGATTGACTAAGAATGATGTCCTCAAGTCTTGTTCATGTTATAGGAGGTCTTAGAATTTCCTCCTCCTTTAAAGTTGAATAACATTCCATTGCATATAGATACCACATTTTGATTATCCAATCACCTATTGGGCACTGGACTTGCTTTTTCAGCTCTCGTGAATAACAGTTTCAGTGAGGATTGCACCAATGGTTTCTTACCTCTGTGTCTGCACATCTTCAGTAAAAAGAAGCAATTAATAATTAGAGCACAGATACCTAATGTTTGGAGGACAGGGATTTTATTGTTCACCCTGGGTCCCCAAAACCATGTGCAGGCTGCTCCAGGAACACAGCTACCTGCCATGAGGCTAGGATTGGGGAATTGGCAGCTGCTACTGAGTCAAGAACTGAAGTTCACCAAAATTAACAACAATTTACCATCCAAGCCTTCCCCTGTATGAGACTTAAAATAGAAATCAGACCTTCAATATAGTTACATCAGATTCTGATGGTACAATTGTTATCTACATGAGGAAATATTCCTGGCACTTCCTATTCTGTCATCTTTCTAGAACCTTTTGTTCAGTAAGTATTTTGGGAAAAATATATTTGACAAAGCTACTTGTATTTTTTTATGTTTATTCAATTCATTCATTTATTAAAAGTTTGCCATTTGATAGGCTTCCAAGATTGGGAAGCAAATAAGTAATGAAGCCTTCTAGCTTCCCAAAGCTTAAAACCTAATAGGAAAGAAAGGTATGAGGCAACAACTGGGGTACCATATGGTAGACTTTAATTAAACACTGCACAAGGTTCATGACTTCTGGGTGAGGGGGAGAAGTTAAGAGAGACCAGAAAATATTTCATGTAATCCACAGCTATCTCCTACATGTGAGTACTGATGAAAACATGGATACCCTTTCTTTTTCTTCTCTACTTTGGTTCACAACCTCCAAGGTCCTGTAAAGGAAACAAACATGTATTATATGTGAGAAATTGGGTAAACCATTAGTTATTACACAAAACTTTTTTTTTAAATCTTTTCTTTCTCTTTAAATAGTCCACTGATTTAATAAAAATGTACATTTTATCCAGTCTTCTTTTCTTACGCTCATACATTTATTCATCAATTTATCCATTCAGTATACATTTATTGAACACCTACTATGTTTTAGGCATAATGCTAGGCATTTTACTACCACCTGAAAAAAAAATAGCAGTAATTACAAGTTGCAAATAATCTCTATTTGTAACTTGTCTTTTATTAATAATAGATTAGTCTTATCGTATAGTGAGAAACATAGACATTAAATAAGTAAATCAAAGTTGAATAAGATACTTTACTTTCTCTTTCTCTCTCTGACACACACTCATACACGTGATATATTTAAAATTTCCTTCATAGGGTTTTGTGTTCTAATAGACTCACAAAATGGGAAAATTATGTTCCTCTAAAAATTTTGTTGAATGCTGCTTGCATTGTACTACCAACACATCAGGGGATATTTGGATATTTCTTTCTTGTTTTTTTTGTCCAGTTTCCATATCTTGCCTGAGATGGCACCTTGTTGATTGAGAAGGCTTTCTGCAGCTCAGTTTGTTGTATTCTTCAGTCTTCCACAGGGGATAAACATGCAATCAGTCCCAACGCCCTGTTACCCTGGATCAAACTTCCTTTCGTGCAAGGTCCAGGAATCCAGACCTTCATTGGAGGCAGCAATGGAGAGCTTCTGACATCTCTGTCTCACAATGTCCCACATATGCTCAGCTTTTGTCCACTCACCAGGGACAGAAGTAGAACATGGTGTGACATCATGTAGTGCATTATTTAGTGATGAGCAAGGAGGACACCCCTAGAGAAGCATGTAATTTTAAACTTGAAAAAAAAGTGATTAAGAGCCATGAGCGTGAAGGAAACAGTGGCCGCAGATGTTGTAAAACATCAGTAAGGAGGGAAGAAAGGCGACAGCTGAGAGTGAATTGATTTTCCTCGTAAGTCTTGCACCCTTACTCAATCATGCCAGATGGAGAAGCAATCGTTAAGACATAAGGTTCTGTTGGTCTTACTGCCCTTCCCACAAGAAAACAGATTAAAAATACTTTCCCAAAGCAGCAGAATGATAAAAGCAAGTGCAATGTTTTATTTATTAATCAAGATTCAATTTATCTCACTCATTTGAGACAGTGGGCTGTGATGAGAAAGAACAGACTTTGGGTTAGAGAGACATGGCTTTGAATCCTAATTATTTTATTTACTACCTGTGTGACCTTGACAGAGTTTCTTTTCTTCCTGAGACTTAGTATTCTCACTTACAAAAGAGTTTACATTGAGGTCTGTCTTTGTGCGAGGCATTATGCAAATCACATTATTTTATTGCCATTTAATCCTCTCCAAAAGCCTTTGTGTATTCTTAACTGGTTTCTAGAAAAGAAAAAAAGTAGAAGCTAATTTAAGGAGTTTAATTAATTTGCATATAGAAGTTAGATGCATAAATGATAAGGCAGGTATGCCTGGATTCAAATCTCAGATTCGTTATATAAGTTTGGATATTTTTTAAATTTTCTCATGCCAATTTCTTCATTGATAAATTCCGATTTGAGAATAGTGCATCATATAATGGCTTGGATGAGATAGTAAAAGTGTTTTAGTGTCATTTCTAGAATATAACTCTTCAATATATGTTGAATATTTTATTATCATTATCATTGCTATTGTTTTTATGCTGGATCACTCATAATCTAAGTAATAGATCTAAATTTAAATCTAGGTCTGTTGGCCTTCAAAGTGCATGTTATACTCACCTAGACTAGTGAGTGCTCTTGTGAGGGTTAATTGCTGAAGCAATTAGTGAAAATCTCTGCAGTTATTAGGGATTAAATGCTTTTAAATTCTTGCCTCCTTTTTTCCTTCCAGCTGTCAAGACAATAAAATCTTGCATTTGGTGAGGGCTACACCTCTCTTTTTCAATTTTTTCAGATAAATTTCTACAATTTTCATTTTATTTTTAAGATTTTAAAAACCCATCTCCTGGACTCCTTATCCTTATTCTACCTTATAAATATTGATAATATTTAAGACTACATACTTAGCCATATTTGCCCATTTTATCCTCCCAAAAGGATGAAATGTATCTGTGTATTTTTAACTGGTTTTTAGAAAATAAAAAAAAAATAGCTAATTTAAAGACTTTAATCAATTTACAAATGTTGGCAACCTAATGTTCAAGTTAGGTACATGAGTGATAGGGCAGGTTTGCCTGAATTCAAATCCCAGATTCATCATATAAGCTTGGACTTTTTTTTTAAATTCCCTTCTGCCATAGTTTCTGCATTGATAAATTCAGGTATCAAGAACAGCTCGTCATATAATGATCTCCATATTGTTTTCTCATACCAGTTATAGGTAAATTACTCTTTAAAATAAACAATAAATCTGAACTGAGTAACAGATACTTTATTCAAAAGGATTATTAAGAGAGGGTATGGGGAAGGGACTGTTGTCATAGAACAATGAGGCCAGTATTGCAATAGGGAGAACTATGACCATGAAATAGGTGAGTTTCTCAGGTTAGGCAAAAGGGTTTTGTTTGCTTGTGTTTGTTTTTTTTATGGAAAACTGTTAAAAAGACTAGATAGAACCAGGTGTGGGGAATGAGAGTGGCATGATTCAAAAGATTAGAGAATGGTGTTGTGAGGCCAGCCTATTCTTGGGAGTGGCTAATAAAATGGTATATATGCTGGTATATGCTGAGGGTAACTCGTAGATAAGGGGCCTGGGGCAAGGAAAATCTCAACCAAAGTTGGTTAGTAAGCCTTTTATTCAGACTGATCAGTGGAAACAAGAAGTTTTACTAATTATTTATCAAGCAAAAGATAGAAATTTGGAACAGCCTTGTCTGGTCTTCTCCTGGGTAAACGAGAAGGCTTGTATGAGTCTCATCTAAGTCATTTGGGAAGGATGGTTCTTTTTAGTAAACCAGTTCCTAAAATATAAAATGTGAGATTTATTAACCTTCTCTGTTTTTCAAGATTACAGGGCTTGGGTAAAGTACCACCACGTCAACTCCCAAATGTTATCTCTAGATGTGCCAAAGTGTATCAGCAAGACAGGTTAAAAGAAAAACTTTAGACAAATTAATTTTAACAGAGTTTAACTGAACAAAGAATGATTCACAAATTGGGCAACCCTCAGAAACAGACTGAGTTCAGAGTAACTCTGGGGCTGCCACATGGTCAGATAACATTTATGGACAGAAAAAGGAAAGTGACACACAGGAAATGAAAGTAAAAAACAGAAACAGCTGGATTGGTTACAGCTTGGTGTTTGCCTTATTTGACCGTAGTTTGAACGGTTGACCACCTGTGATTGGCCAAAACTCTGTGGTTCAAGAGTAGGATCCAGTCTGTTTATACATCCAATTAGATTACAGTACACTACGTTATGGAGGAACGTTTAACCTAAACTTAAAATATGTAGGGAAGCAGCTTAGGCTAAACTTAATTTAACAATTCCCCACTTTTTAGTCAGCCTCAATTTTGAGAGGTTGACCAAAACTTCAGGCATTAATATCATTCTGTCACCATCGTAAATGGACATATTTGAGCTCAAATGCCACTGGGAAATAACAGAACAGTGGGTTTTGTAAGGTGGGAACAAGGAAACAGAACAAATAGGTTAAAAAACAAAAAAAGTTGTTAACATCAGGGTTCCTCAGGTTACTTTTCTGTAAGGGTTACAGAAGAGGAGTCTCCTGCTTTCAGGGGGAAAAAAAATGGCCTATTTTGGGATCTGTCTGCTTCCTTAAAGTTTGAATTTCAGTACGTCACACTTAGCATAAGGGACACCGTTTTTATTTGGTCTGATCTGTTAGGGCCTACTGCACAAGCTCTAGTCCAAAACAATGGCCTCCTGTAATTTTATTTAACAATTTCCCCTTTTGGTCAGGTTTTCAGGAGAGAGTATGACCAAAACTTAGGGCTTTAGCGCTACTCACATTTTGGGTTTCTAGTATCAGCAGGTCATTCATAGGTCACAGTGCCCTCATAATCACACATTTCTTTGAGATTTTGTTGTTCCAGTTGACAAGAGAGCATTTGATGTTCTATGAATGGCTGCATGCAAGCATTTGAAACTTTTGAGAGAATATAGAGGAAGAGGAGAAGAGTTTAGAGTATGCTCCTTAGCCAGAGGCCCCGTGCGTCAAAACAACTAAAATAAAGTACATAAAAAAATTGAGCCAGATGATGAGTGTACCAAGCAGCCTGTTAGTTCCCTACCACTGAGAATCTGCTGTACCCCATGTATTCATTCATTTATAACAAGAAGTAGCAGCAACTGCACAGAGTCTTCCTCATGTAGCCAGTAAGTAATCTAGAACAATTTTATTATCTAGTACAACTTTAGCGAGATAATTTTATGAAGTTTATTGTGCAGCCATCGCCACTGAAGTAGAATTTGCTATAGAGCTTAGTTATGAGGGTTATATTTCTAATCATTGCTTCATTTATATTTACTTCAAGCCATGGAAAAAGGAATCTAACAAATGATGTTCATCTAGAAGAGTGAAGGCCTTCTGGTAATGTTTTCTTTAACCTATGATGTAGGCCAAGAGGGGTGAACTAACGTTCTTTTTGACTGATTATGGAGAAAGAAAAATGCCATTAAAATTCCTAGCCCACGTTGGTTTTTCACCTTCCATATATTAAGGCCTAAGTTTACCTGTGTATAACATAAGGTTGGCTGAGAAATCTTCTACAAACAAAAGTTAACTTCATGGGTGCACATAAGTCCCGTTTTCTAGTTCTAGGGTTCATAAAAGGCATAAGCAAGGGGAAAAAATTATTAATAAGAGAGGTTAGGGTCTCACGATGGCAGAAAACTCTTGATCTATGATCTTGGAAAAGCTGTCCACATCTAGGATGCCTTCTGCTTCTGGGAAGAAACTTCCTTGATTAGCTTTGCCTTAAGGTTTCCGACAGCTGTACAGTTAAGAGTCAGGAGGGCCTCTTCAAAGCTGTGAGATTGCAGACCCAAGGTTCAAGGTCCCAGAGTTTTGCTGCAGTGTGAGTAGCAAGGGCGATCTTTTCAGAAGACCCACCTCCAGGTTCTAGACCATAAACTCTTTGTCCTCAGTCAGTGGATCATAAAAAGCTTTCTTTACCTGGTGAAAATACAATTTGGCATAATTCATTAAGAAAGTCACATGAGGTTCTATTAGAGGTGTGGGCCTTCCAGTGACTATTTTATAAATGGTCAACTCAGGTTTTCCACTGAATGTGGATTTGATTGTCATCAATCTGTAATACCTTTGACCAAGGAAATCCAGTTGATTTACTTAGTTTTGCCTATCGTTATCTGCAATACCTTATTTGCTCATTTAACTGTTTTACAACTTGTTCAATGCAACAAGTATCTTGATCACAGTTTTCTCCAGGAATGTCCCTAGAGGGAAACACATTTTCCATTAACCGTTAGCTGCTGTTATAGCATCAGCCTTGCTACATGAGAAAGGTTCTATACAACCAGAATACAAGCATTGAAGATGACGACAATTGAAAGAAGTCCTTCTGTAAATGTTCAAATGATCCATCAGGTAGCAGAAATGTACCTGAAGTTTTGATTATCTTTCCCAGATTATGGATTTGACAAACCAAACAATGGTCATAAACCATTTTAGCAATTTAGAACAGTAACCACAGATTCATTATATATGTATATGTGTATATCCACACAAAAATGTGTGTATATGTGTATTTATGTGTATATATTTGGATCATTTTAACTTTTTCATGATGAGTCATAGAGTACAGAGCTTTTAATAATGGAAGCTTTAAGAACCAGGTGGCTGTCCAGGCTCTCCCTTAGTCCATGCTTAACATTGAATTTATAGCCTGTTAAATACTAATTTTGTTTCTCCAATTTAGGTGCATAGCACTGTTTATAAAATGAGTTATTATACCTAATTTGACTTGAACCATAGAGTTCATTCAAATTGCATATCTTAGCAATTTCATTTTTGGCTGATTTAGCATAAAAATGTGGGAGAGTATTTCCTTGCTGTTCAAGTAGTTGTTGTCCTGCTGGGGTTAATAGTTTTATAAACCAGTCAATTTCTTCATTAGAGTTCTAGAAATGCTTATACAGTTCAAATGGTATGATCCTACAGTTATCAAAAATCTGTATTCAAGAGTACTTGTCAGAATCCTTCCAATTCTTTCCATCAGCCTCCTCGAAGACACAACACTTCAGGATTTTATCTGGTCTTAAACAGCTTTCCAAAAATGCATCAGAATTTAGTGATTAACTGTAGACGAGATTTAAAATGGTCATGGTTAAAGGCACGATTGATAAGGAATTTTGTTTATTTCTGTGGCCTATAATTTAACATAATCACAATTATAAATAATAACATATGCCAAGATGTGCCAGAATTGTAGAAATCTCATACAATTTTGGAACACATATGACTAAGACGTTTATAGAAATATAACTCAAAGAAGGTTAAACGTTTTTTATTTGACAATACTTCCCATATAATTTAGCATATCAAATAAGCCTATTTATTATCTCTCTTGCTGATGCTTCAGGGGCCCTTTGGAACACCCCAAAGTTAGTTTGAGGTTAAAAAGACAATTTTAAAATCTAAAATTTGTTTTTGAAGCCTGTCAAATATGTCAAAGGTTTAAAATGCTAAATCAAAACAGGATAGCAGGTCATTGTAAAATAATAGTCACTCATATAGCTAAATTGATAATTAAAGTGTTTTAAAAAGAAAATCCATTATTCTTTGATAGTCTCTGTTTTCCAAATAATCCAAAGACCTCATAAACACAGCACGAGACAGAATTCATCTCTATTCCTCTCTACCCATCCCTTATATGCAGTTTACTCAAAAGGTAAACCAAAATATTTTACTATCTCTTATTTATACTATGCAACATTCTTGTTCAAAGAGAAAACCAAATTTACCTTTGTATTAGTGTATTATCAATACTAAAACTACTTTTAATAAAATTTTATAAACTTTATAAATATAAACTTTATAAATAAATCCATCCAGTCAGTCAGCTTTTGAACACACAAGGTTTCCATAAACTTTTATAAACTCTTAAATATGCCTTTTCTATTCTTTCTTTTCCCAACTTGCTATATTCATTCATTTTATTTATATCAGTTCTTTAATTTTTTTTGAATTTGGAACAACCTAAAAGAACTTCTAAACTAGATAATTGTTTTTTCTTGATGCATATTTTCATCCTTTTATAATTTTCCTTATCAAAAACATATCTTGCTTTTCTTGTACATTTAGTATGTAAAATTATTTCTCTTAATTTAGTAGTTTTAACACATGTTTTTAATTTTAACTCTTAGTAACACTAACTTTTAGTAAAGACCTAGAAAGCAAGAATCTTAAACTTTTTTATATCAGTATAGAGGAAAACCATTTCATAATTTTTTAGAAAAATGTTTAATCAATATTTTTGTTCTAAATATATTTAGATTTTCTATATCATATAAAAATAAGATACTAGCATATATAAACTTATGTTTAATAATTGTTTCAGCATTTTAACTTAGAAATGATTCATTTTGTGAGTATACTACTTTAAGATAACATGACATTAAATTTTAAATTATTGAAAAGTATCTTGAAACTATGACACAGGTACTCTCCCTAATGCATTCTTCAGTCATCCTGGGCTAGGAAGGTCAGGGCTCATCCCAGGTCCTGAATTTACACACCCAGTACAGAGCTTGTCAGGTGTGGCAACCAGATGGCAGGTCTGTGTTCCCTGGTTCTTGGTTCCCAGTACTGAAGAATGGTTACTGGTATCGAGTCAACCAAGTAAATGAGCAGACCAAGCAGATGCAAACTGGCAAAGTGCCAACGTTTATTAAAGTATAGTTCATTCTGGAGAAGGAATGGCTCAACCCCTGTGAGTGGAGGAGACCCCGCGTTTAACGACATTTTCTCTTTTATGCTGATTCCCTAATTTTATGTTAATTAGGGGTGGAATATTCATGTTTTTTCTTGGAAAGTTGTGGAGAATTCCCTGAATTTAAGCTTGTAAGGCAAGTCACCTTGACACATCATCTGTTCCTTCTTGGAAGCCCCCACTTCTGGTCAATTTGTTCCTCCTAATAGACAAAGCATCTGCTAAGATCATCTATTTCTCAAACTGCCCCTCTGTCCCAAGACGAAGCATCTGTTCCTCCTCCTCTTTGTCCTAACCTAACAATCTCAGGACAGAGGACAGAGCTGTGAAGAGGATGCCTGGAGGATCTTGACCTCTCCCAGCAGGGGCAAGAAGCAAAGCTGGGACAAGGATCATGGAGCCATATTGAACGTGGCTCTTCCTTGAGGATGGTGGCCTAGGTTCTGAGGACACATATGTATTTCCCCAGGCCTCACCACAGCCACCTGTCCAGATCTCAGTGACTCAAAACCAAAGACATGAGCTCACAGTGAGACATGTGCAAGGTTTTGGGGGAGCATGGAAGCCAGCCCTTACAGCATTGCCTTACGGACAAATCAAGTAAGCAGCAGTTATGTGACTGCAAAACCTGTATCAGTGATAGTATAAACTTGTGGGACTGGTAGAATGAGGCTAAAATGTCTGAATTGTATTTAATGATAACAATTCTGAATACATTCTGGCTTTATTTTACCAAGAATTATAAAACTAGCTTTATTTAGCAAATATCTTAAATTGCACAGAAATATCACATATACATAACACATATAAAACATATATTAATATACATACACACAGACAAAAGCAGATCTTTTTTTTTTTTACATAAATTTTTTTAATTTCAGCATATTATGGGGGTACAGATGTTTCTGTTACATATGTTGCCCTTGCCCCCACCTCACTCCCTAAGTCCGAGTTTCAAATATGTCCATCATTTGGGTGGTGCACATTGCACTCTTTGTGCATGCATATACCCCTCCTCTCCTCCCTCCTCCCCCCTGGTGTATTAAATATTTTTGAAGAACAAAGAATCTTAATTTTGAAACATATCAGCCCACATTAATCAGAGTGTTTTTATGCAGATAGAAATATATATTCAAACGCAAATTATAACCACAAATCATAGCAAAGCTAGTAGTATAATTAAATTGGAAATGAGTCTACAAAATAAATGCACACAGAAAAAAACATATTATAGAATAAGTATGTCCCTTACTGTATCCTTTTTGGGATTGCTATAAATTGGAGAAAAAAGAAAGACAGAGAGAGTTAGATATACATTTTACCTGTCAAAATACACTAACACAAATAGATTTATGAGCAGGTGTAGTTCACTGCTGTCATCATTAATTTGGATTTACAAACATCTTGACTTCCCAATGAAAAGGTGAAGAAAAACAAATAAAACCTCATCAGCATTATTTGAATGCCAAAGCAATGTTAAAGATAAATCACATCACAAGCTTTTAATCAAAATCTTTATACCATTCATTACTATTTATTTATAAGCATTCATTTCTTCTATTAGTTTAAGAGTCGGCTACTACTTATTATATGGACATGGTGTGAAGAGAGGAAAAGATTGACAAATAACTTTAAGGAACCTTTCTGATTCACTGATACATTTTTTTCAGTTACAAAGACAAGCATTTCGTCAAATTGTTTTGGCAGTGTAAATTGACTATTAATTTGTCAGATCCAAGGCTTGAATAAAGATTAAGTGTAGTTCTTATCACTAGAAAAGAGTTAGAAACACATGAAGTTGCTTCAACATTACATTTTGATTGAATAATTTCACTAAGTAGTAATTTTATCAATTTCAGTCATTACATTGTTTTTTTCCCATTCTAAAGACAAGGGCATTTTCTATCCAACTTAAGTTTATTCTCAAATTCTTAACAGCTCTCTTGTGCTTGCAGTTTATATCTTTAACACATTTTAATTGTAAAAGAAAGCCTTCCTACATCATTTGATAAAATTGTGGCCTCTTTTATTCTTAGTGTACTTGGTATTTTGCTTGATAATTGGGCATCTGCAGTAGTAGAAAATCAATGCTACACTAAATTTTCACTCTCGTTTACACTTCTATTGTGAAGAGAATCTTTCATTTGCTAACTATCTGCCATGCCTCCATTCCAAGAATCAGCATATAAAAATACTGATGGAGTCTGTCTCCGTCCAGAATGCAGCCAACTGGTGCAAATGAAGCACTAACA
Source organism: Avahi laniger (assembly GCA_963575035.1). Classification (NCBI taxonomy): domain Eukaryota; kingdom Metazoa; phylum Chordata; class Mammalia; order Primates; family Indriidae; genus Avahi; species Avahi laniger. Next base: position 15,715 of record CAUYSK010029214.1, on the reverse strand, counting down.
TACTTGTGAAAATGTTAGGTATTTTATTTTGCTAATTGACATTAATGTCTTCCATGAATCCACACACTCAACCCAATGACAGGAGTTTAAAAGACTCAGCCCGGAGACTACTGTCTCTATAAACCACCATGGGCCATGAGTCCCTGCCTCCTCTGTGCTACAGTGTTTTGAGCAAAACTCCTGTTAGCAGTTAGCTCATTGTATTAGGATTATTTATTTTCATGTCTTTCGTGTCTTCTCCTCTAATACAATGTGAATCACTTGAGGGCAATGAACACGTCTTAATCATTGTTATCTCTCTCAGAGATTGTCCTTTTATAATATTTAGCATATTTACAGTAACTTGTCTAGTGCCTGTCTTCCCTGCTAGACTGTGAGTAGGTGGCAGACATTGATAACAACTTATACTTACATGGTACTTAAAATGTACTAGGCACTCACTGTTCAAAATGTGTTGATAAAATTAATGATATCCCGTTTATTACTTACAATGTTATATGCGGTAACTGCAACTGTAATGTTCATTTTATCATTGAGAAACCTGATAACTGAGAGGTTAAGTAACCTGCCTAAAGTAATGCAGCTGCTAAGTGAAGGAGCAGGGATTTGAATCCAGGCAGTCTGGCCAGAGCCAATTACTCTTATTCATTACATTACACCACCTATCAGGGCCCTCAACAATATTTAGTAAATAAATGCAAGAAGGAAGAAAAAAGTGAAGGAATGAGGAAAGGACCAGATGATTGTTTGATAACACTAGATAATAAAATGAAATAATACCAACTCTACACAGACTCCATCAGAAGATAAAGGAATAGCAAACACTTGCCATATTGAGTCCAGTATTATCCTAATATCAAAATCAGACAAAGACATCAAAAGAAAACTAGAGTTGAATTCTCCTTAAGACAAAAGACACAAAAATATTCAACAAAATATTATCAAGTCCAGCCAAATATAAAAAGAAGGGTGTATTTTGATCAAGTGACATTAATCTCAGAAATTCAAAATTGGTTTAACATTTGAAGATCAACCAGTATAACTCATGATGCTAATGGAAAAAAGGAGAAAAGACAAATGGTCATCTCAATGCATGAAGAAATATTTCTGGATAAAATTCAATGCCCATTCATTATAAAAACTTTGCAAGCTAGCTATTGAGAATTCCTTCAACCGATAAAGAGAATCACGTAAAAAAAAAAAAACAAAAAAAACAAAAAAACAAAACTAGCTCTTAAACAGCCAATGGGTCAAAGAAGAAATCACAAAAGGAAATTAGAAAATCCACCTTAGAGATGAATTAAAATGAAACAAACTAATAGGAAGAAGCAAAAACAATGCTAACAGGGAATTTATAGCTGTAAATGCATAAAAGATCTCAAATCAATAACCTAACTGTACACCTTAAAAAACTAGAAAAAGAATAGCAAAGTAAATCTGAATCCATCAAGAGGAAAGAAATAAAAAGATTATTTTTATTAGAAAGAAATAAAAAAATGAGCAGAGATAAACAAAATAGAGAATAGAAAACCATTAGAGAGAAATCAATGAAACCAAGAGTTGGCTCTTTGAAAAGATCAATAAAATTGAAAAATCTTTAACTAGACTAAGGGAAAAAAAGAGAAAAGACTAGATTACTAAAAATCAAAAATAAAAGTGAGGGTATTACTGCCGATTTTTACAGAAATTAAAAGGATTATAAGAAAATACTATGAACAATTGTACACCAATAAATTGGATGATTAGATGAAATGAACAAACTCCTAGAGAGACACAAGCCACCAAAACTGACTGATGAAGAAATAGAATATCTGAATACATACAGAACTTTTAAGGAGAACAAATCAAAACTCCCCCCAGCAAAGAAAAACCCAGGATCAGATGGCATTACTCTGGAATTCTGCCAGCAATTAATAATTAAAACCAATCTTTCTCACACTCTTCTAAAAAATTGGAGAGGAGGGATCACTTTCAAACTAACTCTATGAATCCAGAAATACCCTGATATCAATGCCAGACAAAGACACTGCAAGGAAAAAAATACCCTACAGATGAATATTCCTTATAAATATTAATGCCAAAATCCTCAACAAAATACTAACAAACTGAATTCAGCAGTGTATCAAGGGTGGGATTTGTTTCCGGAATACAAGAATAGTTCAACATACAAAAATGATAAATGTAATATATCACATTAGGAGAATGAAGGAAAAAAGTGACACATGGTCATCTCAATTGATGCAGAAAAAGCATTTGATAAAATTCAACAGCCTTTCATGATAATAAACTCAACAAACTAGAAATAGAAGGAAACTTCCACAACCTGATAAAGACCATATATGAAAAACCCATAGCTAACAACGTTATACTCAATGATGTAAGACTGAAAGTTTTTCCTCTAAGATCAGGAGGAAGACAAGGATGGAAGCTTTTGCTACTTCTATTCAATATAGTACAGGAAGTTTAGCCATAGCAATTACGCAAGGAAAAAAGCATACATATTGATAAAGAAATAGTGAAATTATCTCTGCTGTAGATGACATGTTTTTATATGTAGAAAATCCAAAAGATTCCACAAAATAATATTAGAGCTAATAAGTGAATTCAGCAAAGTTTCAGGATGCAAAATCAACACAATCAGTTACAGTTCTATATACTAACAATGAACAATCCAAATAGAAAATTAAGAAGACAATTCTTTTATTAATACGACGGCATTGATAAGAATAAAATACTTAGGAAGAAATTAACTATAGATACAGAAGACTTGTACACCAAAAACTAGAAAACATTGCTGAAAGTAATTAAAATATACATAAGTAAATGAATAGACATCCCATGTTTATGGTTTGGAAGACTTACATAATATTATTGTTAAGATGACAATATTACCCAAAGCAATCTACCAATTCAATGCAAGTCTTATCAAAATCAAAACTGAATTTTGATCCTAAAATTCATTTGGCATCTCCAGGAATGCCAAATGGCCAAACCAATCTTGAAAAAGAACAAAGCTAGAGGCATCACCTTCCTTGATCTTAAACTATATTGCAAAGCTATAAAAATAAAAACAGCATGTTACTTGCATAAGGATAGGCACATAGACTAAAAAAAAAAAAGAGAGAGACAGAGAAAAGAATAGGGAACTCAGGAATAAACCCTCATAATTATGGCCCATTGATTTTTGACAGAAATGGCAACACCATTTGATGGTGAAAAAAGAATAGTATTTTCAACAAATGGTGCTGGGAAAACTGGATATCCACATGCAAAAGAATGAAGTTGGACCCTTACCTTACACCACATACAAAAATTAAGCCAAAATGGATCAAAGATAATGGCTTAAACTGTAAAACTCTTCGAAGAACACATAGGAGAAAATCTTCCTGACATTGGATTTGGCACTGATTCTTTGGATGTGACACCAAAATCAAAAATAAACAAATGGCATCAAAAAACCCCAAACAGATAAATTAGACTTCATCAAAAGTAAATACCTCTGTACATCAAAGAACACTAAAAGGATGAAAAAGCAATCCAAGGAATAGGAGAAAATACTTGCAAATATTGTCTGATGATGGGTTAATATCCGGAATATATAAAGAATTCCTACAAGTCAACAACAGCCCAATTAAAAAATGGGCAAGGACTTAAAGAGATATAGCTCCAAAGAAGATATCCAAATGACCCACAAGCACATGACAATATAATAAACATCACTGATCCTTAGGGAATTTAAAATAAAAACCACAAGACATCACTTCACACCCATTAGGATGGCTATGACAAAAAAAATTGGAAAATAAGTACTGGTGAGAATGCAGAGAAATTGGAACCCTTATGCACTGCTGGTAGGAATGTAAAATGGTGCAGCTGCTGTGGAAAATAGTTTGGTAGTTCCATAAAAACTTAAATATAGAATTACCATTCAATTACCATGGAATTATCGTATGTCCAACAAGTCTACTCTACATATATATTCAAAAGAATTGAAAGCAGGGACTCAAACAGATATTTGTACATCAATGTTCATAAGAAGATTTTTCATAATAGCCAAAAGGTGAAAACAACCCAGATGTCCATTGACAAATGAATGGATAAACAAAATGTGGTATATCCATACAATGGAATATTATGCAGCCATAAAAAGGAAAGAAATTCTGACATATGCTACTATGTGGATGAACCTTGTAATTATCATGCTAAGTGAAATAAAATAGACACAAAAGGATATTATTGTATGATTCCACTTACATGAGACACTTAGAATAGGCACATTGAAAGACATAGAAAGTAGAACAGAGATTGCCTGGGTCTGAGGGGAGGGAGAAACAGGGAGTTATTGTTTGATGGACACAGAGTTTCTTTTGGGATGATGAAAAAGTTTTGAATATAGATTATACAATATTGTGAATATGTTTAATGTCACTGAATTTCACAAATAGCTAAAATGGTAAATTTTATATTAAATATGTATTTCATCATAATAAAAAAGAAATTTAAAAAACCCCCTAGCACAAACATCACATTTAATGGTGAAAGACTGAATGATCAGTGAAAGATGTCTCTTCTCACCATTTTATTAAACATTATACTAGAGGTTGTACTCAGGGCAATAAAGCTAGAAATAATTTCTGAAGACCTGATGTACAGTGTGGTGACCATAGTTAATAATAATGTATTAAATTATTGTAATTTGCTAAGAGAATAGATCTTAAGTATTCTCATTGCTCCAGAAAAGAAAAAAAAGATGACTGTGTGAGATGGCAGACATATTGATTAGCTTGACTGCGGTAATCATTTCACGGTATATGCATATATCAAAATATTATGTTGCAAATCTTACAATATATACTATTTCTATTTGCCAGTTTTACATCAATAAATGTGGAAAAAATGAAAAATAACATTTTAAAATAAGTGGTCAGTTTCTTTTTTCAAAAAAGATGACACCTATGGAGGAGAAAATAGGGAGCTAAAGCCAAGAGAACTGTCAAATATTTTCAATGATGGGAAAGAGGCAGAAGCCAAGAGCACAGCTGGAATTTGACCAAGTAGAGAGTGAATTTCCCCACAGACTAAACTGCATATTTCATTCTCAGCTGCCCTTGAAATGGCCCATGCTTTATGATAATGATACCGTAATAAGAAAATACACAGACAAGTTCTGTAGAAATCAAAACCAGCGTGAATCAGATTCTTATTGTCAGTAATCAGAGGTTGAGCAACCCAGGTAACGCCACATGGTGGGATAAGTTGGGGTGCATATAAACAACTTGAGTTTATAGATAGGTTCTATTAAGACTGTGTGTCTGAATATTTCTGATTATTTCACATTCTTCTTTCTCCCAGTGGTTCAGTCACAACCAGAGACAAAAAATTAAGTAGCTATAAAGCCATTCCGTTGAATAGCCATTACCACAAGAAGGTACCTGGACTGGGTGATGGGAACACTTATTGTCTTGGTGATCTATAGAGAGCTGCTCCTTGAGTCTGCACGGAGAAAAAGAAGGGTACTAGAATCAAAAAGTCAATACAAAAATCTCACAAAGTTCCTGCCGCAGAAGCAGTACAAGGCACATCTAAGTGCAACATAGTGAAAGGTTAACCTGCTGGAAACTAAATCTAATGAATCTTAGGTCAAAGAGTCATGATTTACAGGGAAACATGTGAGGTGCTGCCATTTCAACAGTGAGATTATGGACCTTGGGAAAGTATTGCTAATGAGACTTGTACTTATTAAAGTGTATAGGATGCAGGAATAAAAAACCTCAAAAGAAAAAATAATCCTAGCCTTCAATGGTTCCACTGAAAAGCAAAAAACAACAGCAAATAAACATTCAGTTTGATAATATAAAAAGACCAATAACTGACAAAAGAATTAAGAGTAAAGCAGAAATTAGTCAATTAAAAAGCAAAAAACAGACTTGAGAGGAAACAGAGCTAGATATATGTGTAAAAGGACCAATAAAATAGATTTTTACTACTTTGAGTTAAAAAAAAAAAAGACAACTTTGGAATAAGAATTTGTAAGTACATATAGAAGAGATTTTTAAGTTAAACAAATGCTGTTTAATGTTTGTGTCTACTTGAAAATCTAGGTTAAATGAATGTTTATTCAGAGGGATACTTAACAAAATTGATTCGAGGTCAGCATACCGACAGGTTGAAAAGGGTACAAAAATATGTTGGGGAGTCTCTGAAATGACTTAATGAGTTTCAGAGCACATATAAAGACGGTGCTATGGGTTTAATTGTGTCCCTTTCCCGCCTCATATGTGAAGCCATAATCCCCAATGTGACTGTATTTACAGATGGGACTTTTGGGAGGTAACTAAGGATAAATGAAATCATAAGGGTGGGGGCCTACTCTGGTGGGATTGGTGATTTTATAATAAGAGACATCAGAGAGCTCTGTCTCTCTGCCATGTGAGAATGCAGTGAAGAGGCAGCTGTCTATAAGCCAGGAAGGGACCTTCACCAGAAACCGACTCAGCCTGCACCTAGACCTTGGGCTTTCCAGCCTACAGAACTATGAGAAAGTTGTTGTTTAAGCCACCCAGTCTGTTGTGCTTTGTTATGGCAACCTGAGCTGACCAATACAGATGAAGACCTTCCCAATTTATTTTTATCAAAGTGACGTAATAGTAATTCCAAAATCTGACAGGTAAGTACCAAAAACGTATAGACCAATCTCCTTAAAGTTTAAAAATCTGAAAGAAAAATTACCAAAATGAATTCAGCAAAGTACTCAAAGAATTAACAACATGAAATTGTAGCGTTTATATTAAAGTAGTGTAAGACTGGTTGAACGTTGGTAGTTTTATTAGTCTAATGTGTATATGAATAGGCTAAAATAGGGGTCAGAAAATTTTTGGTTTAAAGGCCAATTAATACGTTAGGCTTTGTGGGAAAAAACAGTCTTGGTTGCAAGTACTCAACTCTGTCATTGTAGCCCAAGCAGGGTTAGATGATGTGTAAATGATGGGCTTGGCTATTTCAATACAACTTTATGTAAACAAGAGTGGGTTTTGCCAACCTCTGAGATAAAGAAGAAAAATAAGATTTCATATATCTGGAGGCTAAAAAGGGATTTGATAAAATTGAACATACAATATTATAAATAAAAATCTCAGTAAAACAATGAATAAAATCAATTTCATGAACATAAATAGAGTCATCTTTTACAGGGAAACATGAGAACTGCAGCCATTAAAGTCAGGAGAAAAGTTACTGATGCCCGGTATTATCACCATTATTCCATGTTACACTGGATGTCTTAGTCAACCCAACAAGACAAAAAATAAATGAGACAAATACTCTAGTAGAAAAAATAACTTTTATGCAATAGGTCTTTTTCTATCCTAAAATGCAAGAAAATCAACTGAAAAGTTATTAGGACATAGATTTGAATTGTACAGTTAGATAAAAGGTAAATATGCAGAAAATCAAGTGTGTTCTCCTTTATTAAAATTGAAATTATAAGAGTCTCAAACATTATTCTCTCAAACAATGATCCGTCACGCCCAGTGACAGGCCCTGCTGAAGAAAAACACAGCTGTTGTGAACCACTGTTAGGGGTGGGAGTTGGCTATGTCTTTCAAGTGGGATACATAAAAAAAAAAATAATATATATATATATTATATATATATTATATATATATATATATAATTTTGCAGAAGAATACAAAGAAGCTATGAATCAAGGGAAATCTATCTGGTTTTCCTGGATGAAAGAGTGGGTCACTGAATGACTACTTAGTCTCTAATAAAATCAGAAAAGCATGAATTTGAACTACAAAAATCATTCATTCAACAAATAATAAGTCTAGTCACTCTTCTAGGGACTTTGATTCATCAGAGAATAAAGTGGCAAAAATCCCTGTCCTTGTGGAGATTACATTCGGGTCAGGCAAGACAGGCTATGAACAATAAGCCTAATAACATATCTTACGAGGCAGTGAATAAAGCAAAGGAAGGGAAATGAAAAGTTTAGGAGCGGTCAAGGGGAGCGCTGGATTGCAATTTTAAATAGGGGGCTTAGGCGTGCCCTTACTGAAGAGGTGACAGGCAAGCAAAAGCCTGGAGGAGGTGACGGAGGGGGCCGTGAGGATATCTGGGGGAGAAACTGCCCAGGTAGAAGCCAGCGCCAAGGCTCTAAGGCAGGATAAGAATCAGAATAAGGAACCCAGGCAGGAGGAGGGGTCAGCCTGGCTGGAGTGGAAAGAGCATGTGAAGGGGCAAACAGTAAGAAATGATGTCCCAGAGGTAATATAACAGGAAGAGATCACGTAGACCCCATATTTGTTATGTGAATCTACAGTAAAATGTGAATCATTAAATAGCATCATGTTAGTATTACTGGAATTAGTTTATTCGAGTCTATAACAATTGAACCTGCTATGTAGCAAGTAAGTAAAATAGCCCTAGTGAAAGGGAATAAATAATTTAGAAGAGCCGTATATTTGATAATTTAGTATAAAATAGAAATTTGGTGTTTCAAATTTGGAATAGCCATCTTTGAGGGAAAAACGAAATATCTGGTTTAACCACACCCTGGGAGAAGAGGCAGGAGATTTGAAGCACAAGATGGGCTGGACCTGCCTTTGCTAGCTTTGAAAACAGAGGAATCAGGTCCTAATGGGAGGCAGAAGGCTGGACTTAGTCTCAGTGTTGTCACCAGGTGGGGTCCTGTGAAAGTTACGTAGCCTCTCAGGGGACCTTGGTTTTCTCATTCCCCATCACTGTCTACTTTTCAGACACCCCAGAGAGAGCCACGGAACACACAGCAGTGCTCTGCAGTAGACAGGAGCCCTGGGGTGTGGTCTAAGCAAGTCCAGTTCAAATCCTGATTCAACAGCAGAGTAGCTGTGAGACCATGGGCTTACATCTGTCTCTCTACTTTCCTTTGTTCTCTTCTGCAGAGAGGGCCGTACCCCTAATTTCACAGGTATGAATGGAATAAATACATACATATTACATATTATGTAGTCTGATACTTAGGTGCTCAGTAATTTAGTCTCCTTATCCTTAAAAGAAGGAAAATATTTTTGAAATAAGAGAATAATAGTAATAAAAGCTGGCTTGTTTGCATGCCAGGCTCTAATTTATTACCTACAACTCCATGAGATAGGTGTTATTATTCCCATATTACCAATCAGAAAATGGCCGTTGGAAGGGATAAGAAACTTGTTCGAATAGACAATAGAAGCACAGAACTTCTATTATATGTATAACTTATTCCAGAACTCAACTTTTAATCACTATCACTTAATGCCTTAATAATTATCTACACTGGTAAGACGTTTCGCATACATTACACGTTTTACCAAAAAATGACCCTGTTAAGATAAAGCCTCCATTTTCCTTTCTCGTCTTAAATTGATGGGACTAGTTTGTTGGCACATAAGGCTGATTCCTTAGAGAATTAGAACAATTATAAGCCTCTCAGGAATCAGCAAATGGTGAGGTTTGTCAAAAAGTAAAATATTACAAAGGCAGTTGCTATTAATTTTTAAATAATTGCTAGATCCTAGTCCCATCAGCAAGAAGCTACATATGTATATTCTGCCTAATTTGATGGGGATGAACTTCAAAAACAGATTAAATCTTTTTAGTTTTTCACCTCAAACAAAGATAATTAGCTTGAAATATAAGAGATGAGAATAAATCACAAATACTGTTATTTCAAAGACATTTCCTTTCACTCAATCCTGGTTTGCCTGACGTCTTGATTCATAAAAAGTAATGTTCCATCTGTATGCGAGTTTCGCACATTTTGTTCAGAAATACCATTCTTACATTTTAGCCCCTAGATGGTAATTTCCAAGGTTTCAGCTCCTCTCTTTTGACAGCTATTCAGCGATTGCTTGGAATCTCATGAGTATAAACAGTAAATAGGGAAATAGGGTAAAAATGAGAAATACCAAGAGGTCAAAGACGAAGTGAGGGAATTTTTCTTTATGAGCCTGAGAGAAGTAGTTAGTTCAGTTCTCCTTGCCACACTGAAAGACCAGGAGCCACTCCTCCGTCCTTTTCCTGTGGCTTGGTCCTGTCAGCGGCAGCTCTCACTGGCCTGCAAGGGACCTCAAGAAGACATATATGTCTGCCTGATAGTTTTAAGCAAGGTTTTACCCAATATAGCAGCACAGACATCTGGGCAGTGCTTGTAAAACTGAAATAAACATTTGTCAACAAAGCCCAAAGTTTGCCCTAAAGCACTACAGTTTTTAGTATTATCTCATTTCTAGCAAAACCTCTACTTTGGGACCATGTCTAGAGGCCTAAACAAGAGCCTAGTCAATTTCTCTCTTGTGGCTTTCTCTGATTGTACCATGCATCATGTTCTCTCCTAACTTGTTTACCCTGACTTAACATTTATTTTGGCCATCTAAAGAATTACTCCTAACACCACTCATGCATTTGGTTCCACGGATCAATATCAATAACAAAACGTTGAATGGAATAATTTTCTCACTTTGTCATTCCCGTTGGATTCACCAGCCACATAGAGGCAAAGTGTTGGTATTTGGGTGCTATAGTGAACAAGGAAAGAGCGAGTATTTTCTTTAGAAAAGGGTGGATAATTTTCCAAATCATGGACTCTGGCTGCATGTCCTTTAATGAAACATTTCTAAACCTGACCAAACTGCCAGAAAGAAATTTGTAATAAAAGGTTGCCTTTTGTATCACTTCCCATTTTTACCTCATTACTATGACAAAAAGTGTGTTAGTGTCTGAACATTTCATCAGTTCTGAGAACTGTAGCTGCAGGCAGTTCATAAATGGAAGTTGGTGAGTGGTTGGATTCCTTATTTGCATGTGTACCACACTGACAATTGTTTGATTTGCATTGCATTTGCACACTCACACTCAAATCTTCTACATGGTGTACCAGGTGGAGCTGGGAGAGCTTGGCTGGTGGTAGTGGAAGGAGTTTTTTTAAAATGGGGTGAGACTAGTACAACATCTGAGGAAAGTAATATGGAGATACCTCAAAGAACTACAAGTAGAACTACCATTTGATCCAGCAATTCCATTACTGGGCGTCTACCCAAAGGAACGAAAGACATCTGCACTCAAATGTTTATAGCAGCACAATTCACAATTGCAAGGATGTGGAAACAACCCAAGTGCCCATAAATATATGAGTGGATTAATAAAATGTGGTATATGTATACCGTGGAGTTCTACTCAGCCACACAAAAAAATGGTGATATAGCACATCTTGTATTATCCTGAATAGAGCTGGAGTCCATTCTGCTAAGTGAAGTATCACAAGAATGGAAAAACAAGCACCACATATACTCACCATCAAATTGGTATTAACTGATCAACTCTTAAGTGCACATATAGTAGTAACATTACTTGGGTGTCAGGCAGATGGGAGCAGGGAGAGGGATGGGCATATACACACCTAATGAGTGTGGCATGCACTGTCTGGGGGAGGGACACGCTTGAATCTCTGACTTGGGTGACGCAAAGGCAATGTATGTAACCTAAATATTTGTACTCCTGTAATATGTTGAAATAAATAAAAAAATAGATGAAATGCGGTGAGAGGTGATTTGGGGTTCTTTGTACAACAGGTAAAAATCTAAAACACTGCAAAATATTAAATTATTCTAAAATAACATCTTACGTATCTTCTTCTGGAGTCATTGGTATTTATATTCTGCCTTTCAAAATTCATTCTAGGGCTGCACTGAGTGAATTATCTCCCTGTATGAATTGGATAGCAGAATCATTGTCTAATCACCTATTTGAAATGTTTGTGTGGGGAAAAATTTTGATCTTTCATGAGGAGACTGACCTGTGCAAATCATGGTGGCAACTCCAAATGATTAATTTTTTTTTCTCCTGTGTCAGAACTCTAATGAAACAGGTAGAGGCCACAAGGACCTGCACAACTATCTCTTAACATGAGGCATTTCCTTTGCTTGGAAAAGATTTTTCTGTAGGATGGCAGACAATCACCTTGACATCTACACTGTCTCCCATGTGAGACAGGCTTTGCGGACTGCTGCCAAGGCCTACTTAAAATAATAAACACACATATATCCAATCACAAGCTTTGGTATTAGATGTCCTGAAGACCCAGAAGGGAGTGTTCACACCAACTTATAGGCTAGTAAGTGGGCCTGTAGCCAGTACAACATCTTGGATACATCCCAAGCGATTGTGGATGGGATCTCAGGACATGGGTGTGGTTCCTCCATATCTTCTATTCCTTGATCTCAAACTCATGGCACCTCCCTAGTTTTTATATGGACTGTCATATCAGCAAAGTTTGCAAGGGCTGCAGCCAACCTTAACTGTGACCAATCTCTAAAGCTCCCCCTCTATTAATAATTAACTTTACTAGTACCTTGCATACTTAAATTTGAATGAAAAGACTGCATTGCCAGCTCCCAGATCAACACTTTGGACAGGATCTGGGGCAGGTAGCAGCACCTGAATTATTCTAAAATAATATCTTACACATCCTCTTCCAGTGTCTTTGTTTTTATATTCTGTGGTTCAGGAACCATTTTGAGCACCAGAGACAAAATCAACTCCCCACAAAAAATACTGACCGGAGCTACCTGGGACAGACACAGAATCCACATGTCCTCTACAGAGCAGTGTCCTTTGTGTCTCGCACAGTCTGGGAAAGTTCACTGTTGGACCACAGGTGACTGACTGAGAATTATGTCAGAGGGGGAGTTCTGAGCAGCTGGGATCTTCACCACGGTGGATGAGATGCGATTGATATGTTGATAATAAATCTCCCGTCACTGAAGAAAGAAGTGATCAGTTCTGCTATTTTTCTTTGACAAACTCTCAGAAAGGGAAAAAAAATCCATCCTAGTAAAAGCACTTCTTAAATGCTAGAATTGGACTAATCACTTGGAGAGAATTAGGCTAGGTGGACTCATGTTTTAGGTAGATATCAACCTACTATTTATCTTGGTGTTTAGAAGAATTTTTGTTTGTTTCGTAGAATCTATTTTCCTTCCTCCTCCCTCCCTCTGTCTCCCACCATTCAATAATTGGACTACAGTTACTGGCTGAGCCTTTGGTGGACCCCAAAGTCACCACAGAAAATACAAAGCCATGATCCTCAAAGGGATTACATCCAGACAGAAAAGGAAAAACCCCGGAGATGATTGCATTCTGGGGCAGCCAAAACAATTTCCCATGGTGGAAGGATTAAGCTTTATAACCAAGTAGAATTTGAACAGGCATTTAATCTATCTATCTATTTTAATGTTTGGCTGGTTATACTGTAATTTATGTGGTTACATGTTTCTCTCACCTCCTGCAAAAGTGACCCTCAAACTTTGTGAGCACTAGAGTCATCTGGGAAATGTGTCAGAAGTGCAGTTTGGGGTGCTTTTGAGAGAGTCACATATATGCCTTCTCACTTTTAGAACTGAGGTCTGAGCCTTTCCTTGGGTCATATCCTCTTTCAAAGATAGTCAGGTAAAGTTTGTAAATAGTAACAATTTTTCCTCTAATGGACATTCAGAAATATTTGTTTTTCTTCACTTACAGCAAATGGATTGGAAATCTAACCAGGGTTCAGATAAAGATCTGACTCAGGGTCGGCCGTCTCGGGCAGCTGGCATGGGGTTGGGGACAGCTCTCTGGATGGCTTGCTCCTGAGGACAAGAGGAGATGGGATAACTGTGAACAGCTGGGACGGGACCAGGGGAATCTGGCAGGGCCAACGTAAGCCAGGAAGGTGCATACCAGAGTCTCTGTGGGGTTTGAGTCCTGATGTTGCCACATCCCAGCCTTGTGAACCTGCCTAAGTCCCTTAGCACCTCTGGATGTCAGCTCTTGAGCCGGCTGGATCTCAGTGCTGCTTATCTGCAATTGGTATTAATATGAGCAACATGTACTCAAAAGGGTTGTCATACACGTTAAATTCTCTAACACCTATGAAATTTGGTAGAATGAAAGTCAGTTAATTTTGTGTACTTAATTCTTAAAATTTTCAAATATTCCATTTCATTGTTTATATTGTCTTATTAAAATGTTTTATATGGCATATAATACATCTTTTGCATTTTTAATAGTTAAAATTTTCTTTTTTAAATTTTAAAATGGAAAAAAAAAGAATGCATTTTTTTGAGCTTTATCTGGAGAGATTTTGGGCTCAGGAAGGCCAAAATTCCTGGGTTGGGCCTCAGGAATCTGCATTTTGGAAGCACTGCTGGTGATCGTAACATAAGATGATGCCTGAGCTACCTTTTGAAAAACAATGCATGTACTCTGAGTTTCTCATCACAAAGAGCAATATTCTATATATCCTCAGCAGCTAGTACAGAGCATGACACATTATAGATGCTCAGCAAACATGTGATGAATGAATAAAGACATGCTCAGTTGAATGAAAAGAAAGACAAATCCTGTGTCAGTGATTTTCAACTTCAATACTTTTGACATGTTGGGCAAATGATTCTTTGTTGTGGGAGTTGCCCCTGAGCATGGCAGGATGTTTAGGAGCATCCTTGATCTCCACCTGCCAGTAGCACCTCCTCTACTTGTGATGACCAAAAATGTCACCAGAGATTACCGAATGTCCCCTGAGAGCCAAGCCATCCCCAGTTTGAACCCCTGTCATAGACAAGTGCAGAGGCATAAGGTCAGACTCCTAGCACAGTGCGTGGCATAGAACAAGCATTAAATAAACATTTGTATGGCCACTTAAAGCACAGGCATTGCTTACAACCATTTTGGATGTTGACTTTTACCAATGACCTTCAGATGAACTGGAGGAATCTCAGACTAGATGGAGCCTTCCAACAGAAAGGGTTATTTGATGGTTCTGCAGGCCTTCTTGTAAGGTTAGATAATTATTTTCTTCTTCAGAATGGTTATCTCAGTATGGTCATAAGAAGAAAATTAATTTGATTTTAAGCATTGCTAGTTGATGTTTGGCCCTTAAATAAATTTATGTGTTATAATTTATCAGTGTGATTCCCATTAAGTCAGTGGGGAGTCAATGAATAAATCCATACACAAGACTTGAAAATGTAACCTTGGATGTGATTCACTTGTTATATTCCTGAGAATTAGAATCATGGCCTGTATATGGACACATTTCTCCTCTTCCTCCCCATGAAAAGTTTAAAGCCATACACACTTAGCAGAAATAGTTCCTTGACAAAGGAACTATTGTCACTTTGTCAAGAAAGCAAATGGAAAAAAGAAATAAAGGTTATTGTCGCAAACATCCTCTCCACTTCATTGCTTTAACACGTGGCCACTCCTATAGCTTTGACCAAACAATTGAGTTTTTCAGGGGTCTGGGCAACTGAGGCTGTGGTGTGAACTAGACGTAAATGACCTTGTGCTGTCCTGTATCACAGGAAAAGGTGAGAATTAGCATCCTCATAGAACCACACACGGATATGAGTCCTCTCAGATCGCATCCTGCCTTTTACCTGGGGTTCAGCATAATGAATTGGAAGCTTTAGTAAGACAGGTATGATGGAAGAAATACTCAATAGGGAATCTCACCTGCATTCTGCCTAAACTCTACCACATCAGCAGCTACTGCTGTGATAGCAACAGCAATGGCGAAGGTGACATCAGCAGCAGCTACAACACCACAAATGACACTTGTTTCTACTACAAGAACAGCTACTACCACTACACACTTCCCTGCAACTGCTATTGCTACACAATCACAACTATCATTGCTACTGCACACCACACAGCCTCA